>JAMAGZ010000009.1:223351-381471 GCA_023626575.1 Penicillium sp. PF1803
CCGGGACGAAGCAGGAGACGAAGCAGGAGACGAAGCCGGAGACGAAGCAGGAGACGAAGCCGGAGACGAAGCAGGAGACGAAGCCGGAGACGAAGCAGGAGACGAAGTCCGGGACGAAGCAGGAGACGAAGCAGGAGACGAAGCCGGAGACGAAGCAGGAGACGAAGCCGGAGACGAAGCAGGAGACGAAGCCGGAGACGAAGCAGGAGACGAAGTCCGGGACGAAGCAGGAGACGAAGCTGGGGAGCTCGAAAAGACAGGCGAGCTGGAAGGAGTATGAATGGGAGTAGAAGTAGGTTTGGGAGTAGGGATCACAGTCTGAGTGGAGGTCGTGGTAACAGGAGGAGGAGAGCAGGTGTAGAGAATCTTCTTCATCTCCTGGGCATAGGTGAGGCCAGCGGGGGAGACGTTATTCTCGGAATAAGTAGCCTCCCACAGCATGATACCACCAAAGTGCTTAGGGTACCACTCCATGTATGTCTCAACCAGAGGGGCCACCTCAGCGGGGGTCAAATAGAAGCCCGCATTAGCAGCAGCTTCAGCAGCAGGAAGACCAATGAAAAGCTTGGCCTTGGGGTTGGCGCTGGCCTTGATGACATCGACCCAGTTGCCGTAGTTGAAGGTGCCGGTGCCCTCGACAAAGTCGCGGGCAGAGCATCCAGCGGTGTTGTAGAACTGAACCCAGATGAAATCGAAGACCGAGTTGGAGATGGCATCGCTGAGTTGCACATCGGGAATCGTGCACTGGGGCGCACCCGAGATGTAGAACGTCTGGTCAGGGTACTCGGAGAAGTGGGAGCGCAGACGGTTGATCATGGTAGAGTAGACTATTTGAGAACAAGTTAGGAGGTTTTGTTAAACAAGAAGGATATACAGGCAAGGAATCAACTTACAAGCGCCGCCATCGTGCTCAATATCAAAGTCGAATCCATCCACAGAGTTGGTCAGGAAGGGACGAGGATAGGAGTCGGTGTAGGCCTCATTCTGAGGACCGAACGAGTACCACAAGAAGTCGGCAAACCAAACGGCTTCCAATTCACTGCTCAGATAATCCCAGGCAGTCGCACCACCAATGGACAGCATGATGGTCTTGCCATTCTCCTTACAGACCGGGATATCCTCCCAGATCTGGTGGCAGCCATTGAGAAGGTCCGTTCCAGGGTAGACATTGCCATCACATTGGTTGCCAAAGTTAGAGCCTGGCCAGTGACCGACGCCGTTGGGGAAGGTGTTGATGAAGCCAATGTTGATGATATCCAGAGAGGTTTCTTGACAGAAGTGGCTCAGACGTTGTTGATTAGGACCTTGACCCTATAGGCAAGTCAATACATCAAGAACTGCATAGTGAAGGACAGAAGAGAAGAAAAGAACGAACCCAGTAGACGGCGAGATTAGTTTTCAAATCCACATCCAACGCAGCAGAAGGAACGACAATGGACGACAGGGCCGCAATAGCGGTAACAGTCCTCCGGAAAGCCATTATGTAGGCTAGTTAATGAATGACACTGGCTGTGATAAGTAGCCAAGGGTTAAAGAGTGGCAAGGCAAAGGATATGCCTCGATCGTGTTCAACGAAAGGACGCAGACGATAGTCTGCTGGGGGCACCGGCACTCAAGGAAAGAGAGTGAAAGTATTCAGAACTAGATCAGAAGAAGAGAAAGACAGGCGGGCTCCTATTAAAAAGGATACATAATCATCTTACACTACGGTACGGCACCCAGGTGGAGGCTATGGCCCTCCTCAGATGAGCCTGCCAGTTCTACGGTTGCGCTAATTCTAGTCAACCTCCGACTCGCCGACATAGTAGGGGGTTTTGTCTTCCATCATCCGTATTCCGTAAGTGGGAAGTACTCCTCTGTGCCAGGGTGTGTTTCTCCACGTCTTAGTACGATTTAGCTAGCAGGTTAGCATTTTCCATTGCAGGGAACAACTCCACTTGCTCCAAGTCCGACGAATAGCGGTCAGATCTACTCAAAACCAGACTTGACCGGATTGGACCCAAGAGTGCGAAAGAGAGAGAGACATCGCGCTACCGGAGATAACAGGTCGGAGTAGCAGCACATCCCACTGCCCAGACAGAGACGAATCTAAGGACCGACGGCGCAAGCCTCCATCCCATTTCAGCCGCCTAAGAGGTTCGGATAAAACGGCCAAATGCAAGCCTCAGGTGTGCCGTGTGCCAGGCTGCCAGGCTTGCCAGCAGCCATCTTGTGCCAAAAGCCACCAGTAGAGTAAGCCCGGAGGATGACTGAGTGGCGTGGGAGGGGGAGACACGTCCAGTCATCCAGATTGAAACAGGTTCAAGCGCCCGTGGCACAGGGTAATCTTAAGAGCCGCATGGAAGGAGACTAATCCGGCCCTAAAATGGAGTAGTGTCGAATTCTGATTGTCCGGGCACCAGATGCGGCTTAAGCCGAAGTGGAACGAGCGAACGATAGGAGATCAAGACGGAGCTAAGTTGGCATGTTCGGCCATGTCCGGTCATTCATTGGGTAAGATGTTGGAGCTAATCACCGCTAAGCGTGATAGTCCCTGGAAAATCGCTTGGATGGTACCATAGATATCCGATGTCCAGGGTCTCAAGAGATGAAGACCGGATTCGCCGGACATTGGGTTGTGAATGGATATTTGGTTGAAATATAGAAGACAGTAACCGTGTAGAGAGAATAATGGGCTGATATCTGATGTATAAAGAAAATGAATGATTGATTCAAATTGAATTCCATCACGCATGAAATAATACGTATGCCGAGGGCCATGAGAAAAGGAAATTACTTGGAAGCACGAGAGTCCGAGCACCGACTCATGGGGATCGAATTGGGCTTCACTTGAGGCGGAGCCTCGCAGGCACACCAATCAAGTTACTCTTACCAGGTGGAGTCGGAACGCCAACCGGATCAGCACGCCGTTTGCCAGCTCGGTTAGAGGGGCAGGCTAATTAGCAAAAATTTAGCAAGCACTTTTCATGCCTGACCGATCCTACCTTGAGAAGCCCCGATGCAACTCTGAGATTTTGTCGTCCAGGACTCATCTCGCCATTCTTGCACACTGTCTTAGTAAGTTACTGCAAGTCCATCTCCCTTCCTCCCATAGTTTCCAGTCCAGTCCCGCTAGCGAAATTGGTTTCTCGTTCTAGCCCATGCTAAGGAACCCATTAAATTAGGCTAAGAAGATCCAGAATGGAAAAAAAAAAAATCAAGGAACCCTGGTGGCAGCCTCGATCGTTTTCGGACCCCACGCTCATCTGCCCTTAGAACTCAGGGCTAAGTGGGAAACAAATTTTGAATGACGCGCCCCTCAATAATTGGTCCACAGGCCCATTGATTGATTTTCCCTATCCGGCCTATCGAATTGCCTAGCTAGGCATAGTGGATAGGTTTTCGCCGCAACGTCGTGGCGTTAAGAAATGAAATAGTTCACCCTTAAAAACCCACCTAACCAGCCTCTCCCTTCACATCCGCCCACACCGAAGGCAAAAACAAACTCAATTTCATTTATGAGCAATAATAATCAATAATACGGAGTACACGAGGAGCTCATGAACATTCACCAGCTGGAAAATAAAAATCGCCCACAAAAATTATTATTATTATGGCGGAAAATGGCGGAAAATACCTCTCGGAGCAGTAGAGCACGGCCAAAAGCATTCAATCTGGCATATCTTCGAGAACAATTTCCTCATGTCGGCGGCGAGTAGAGATTCTCGCAGAAGCATCGGCATGTAATGCAAAGCCTTGTCGCCTCAACTGAGGAACAGCCCCATCCGCCAATTTAAATTCATATTTAAGAAGCGCATGGCAGAGGAAAATCTTCATCTCGTTCGCTGCGAAGAATCGGCCTGGGCAGGCATGCTTGCCTAGACCCCATCCCAAATGCTCGGCCGACGGAGTCACGAGTTGAGCATGGGTTCCCTGACCAGGGGTTTGTCACTTCTTTCAGAAGCGATATGGATCGAACGTGTTGGCATTCTCGTAAAATTTCTCATCCCACATCCAGTCGTTGGGGATCGCAAGTGAATTACCCTTGGCAATTTGGGTCCCGTCGCTCAATTTGATATTTTGTTCAGCAACTCTGCGTAGGGCGACTGTAAATGATCAGTTAGACAAGTATGCCAACTGTGAGGAGATTAATTGGAAATTGTGGTCCCACCAATATTGATCGGTTTCATTCGCTGCGATTCTTAGAGAAAACTATCCATCAAATGAAGCTCATAGAGAGCGGTCTTTTTCCATCCTTCTTGAGATATGACTGATATGACCTTTTTTCGTAGCTCTTGAACAAGTTCTTCTCTTTCACAAAGATCAAAGATTACCTGAGTGGTCATGTCTGACGTTGTATGGATAGCAACGACAGAGAGCGTTAGCTGCATCGCCGCTTGATCGTACGGCCGCCCTTTGGCAGTCTGCTCCATCCACTCCATTGCATCATTGTTGTATGGAATGGGCTTGCCCGATTTCAGAGCAGTCTCTTTCTCTCTTCGTCGCTCTTCCAAGATGGGGTTAATAATATTCCTTGCCTCGTCAAGCTCGCTTTTGATCTTCCTGTACGATTCCAGAAAAGGGGCTACAATGGGTCGAAGGAACGGGGGCCACAGTCGGATTGCTTCTGACGCCACGACTGCATCAACGGTATAATTCACCATAACCTTGAGCCAAGCTGGATCGCGGCAGACCTTATCGCCCAAAAATACCCTTGACGAGAGCTGGGCGATGATCTTTAGTACGCATGGCTTCGAGGTAAGATCGTGCCACTCTGGATAACTCGTCAGAACATTTGCATATATTTCGAAGAGAAAGGTAAACATTAAATACCTTCCTCGTCAGTCCAAACATTGCGAAGGGCGATTGAAGCCTCATCCGACAGAGGCTTTGTAACGCCACCTAGGAAAAGCTCGTAAGCAACGTCTGATATAGTATGGACTGCGAGTACCCAAAGCCTGTGTCAGCCTCATGCGCACTGCATCTTGGAAAATCTCATTCCCAGAATCAAGTTGCAGGAAGGGATCAAAGGCTTTAAGTGTACTGTGAACTTCCTGGACTATTGTTTTGCTGAAACTGAGACCTGGTAGTCTGCTAATCTCGCTTGCGTAACTCGGCGAAAGAATCGTCTTATAGCCATTATCGCTAACGATCTGGAAATTATTAGACTAGATTTGAGCATGCGTGTTAGAAGAACAAGATAATGGTCTGCAATTATTAAGTATCAGTGGTGTCTGACTTTGGATAACCCGACTTGCAGTAGTCCGGCCGCGTCGGATATATATCGTTGCTTGCGCTTGGTAGAATATACCTCGAGCGACTTCCATGCTGAGATTGGGTGAATACAGGGTAAGGGCGATGGCACATAGAAAATAATTAAAAGAGTGAGAGTTGCTATGCCAATTAATGGTAAAATATCACCCTGAAAAAATTGATTAATGTAATCTGTTATCATTCTGACAGATTGCCATGCGGTAATGTTCAGTTATCTCAAGTTGGACTGCGGGAGTGAGATATAGTCTCTTATATTTGACTATTGGCCTTTCCCGATGCTCCTATTGAGCTCTTTAGATCCCAATGCATGATTATACACTAAATTCATTCATAAGATATTCATAAAAGTGGGAACCAGTTCGGAATACCAGAGTTGACAGGCTTCGATTGGAGTATAGCTGGTAGTCACGTTTCACTACAATGACGAAAGATTATGCTCAATGCGCAATCATACGGCGTCGAATTAGTATGAATGAGTTTCGAGTGTGTTAAAAGCATACGTGCTGCGGAGAGGACGCAAAAATGCCTCGCCCCACATTATTCTTCTCTTCTTTTAATATTTGATTGGGCGACTTTGCTGAATTGATAGTAGATTGCTTAAGAGCTAAGAAAAGTCGAGTACGACAGATGATGAAATACCCCACTTCTTACCCACAACTTGTATAGAGCTTTGTTTTATTTCAGCCTGGCACAACATGCGTTGAGTAGTTGAGGTTACATTCATTGGTTGAATCCAAGTCAGGCATGGTAGTTCGAGCTGATGATTCATAAACTCTCTAATCCGATGGTTGCACAACTTGTCAACCGGAGGGCACGAAATGCCGACTCTGCCGGAGGACACAAGTAAAGAAAAAGAATACCTAGAGCTCACTAGCTCTCGTTCCCTTGCTCAAATGAAATCCTAAACAGCTACGACTCAGCTACAGTGTAAATCGAGAGGGTTCAGGCAGCTAGGCAGAACATCAACATGAATTCAGAACGAAAATATTCGATAACAGGATTATATACAACTTATTCAAGCGAGCTTCTCTTCCACATGCTCCTCATACGTGACTTGCTCCTTCTTCTCCCGAATTTTGTGCACCATATCTTTCTTGGTATCCTCGCCCTCAAACAGATAAGCCAATTCTTCCAGAGTGGGCCCGGCTGTCTCAACGAAGAAGAAGTAGACAATGAGGAAGACGATGAACACCCAAATACAATAATAGATGTAGAATTTCCACCCGATGTTTTTCAGAGCAATGGGGTTGACGTAACTTCCAAAGATGGAGGAAACCTGAATCGTCAGCAGGACGAAAGCCCATGTCTTGGCACGCATCTGCAGTGTCACCACCTCGAGAGGATAAGTAACAATCAAATTTGTCCAGGCAAACGTATAGAAAGCTTGAAAGAAAAAAATGCAAGCAATGACCAGTCGACCGGCGGCCAATGAGTTGTGTTCGAGGTACTGCTGAGCGGCGATCGTCCAAACGATAAAGGTGACGAGAACACCACCTGATCCGGTAAGGAAGAAGAAACGGCGACGGAAGCGATCGATTATAAGAGTCACAAAAATGGCCACAATATACTGCCAGAGTGTGACCATTCCGTTGACCAGTGTAATTTCGTACTCAGTCTTGAGACCCGTGTCCTTCAGGATCTGTGTGAGGTAGTTGGACACTAGCAGGTTGCCAGAACTCTGACTGAAAAGAGCCGTAGCGAAGCAAAGGAATATACGCTTCATGTTGGCCCGGGAAGAGAAGAAGTCCTTCCAGGTCATGTTTTCCTCAGCTTCCTTGGCAATGGCCTGCTGAATCTCAGCACATTCAACCTCAACCAATTCGGAGTTGGGGTCGCATTCGCCATGGTATTTAATCAAGATATCACGTGCTTCCTGGACACGGCCCTTGGCCATCAACCAGCGTGGAGACTCAGGACAGAACCAAATAAGACAGAATTGATATGCCGATGGAACGATCTGAATGAGAGTTGGAAGTCTCCATGACCACTGGCTGTTAATGCGATAACAGCCAAAAGTTGCCCAGGCACCGATAACATAGCCCAGGACGATCGATGTATTGTAAAAGGTCGTGATTTGGACACGTTCCTTGGGATGGGATAGCTCCGTAACTAATACAGGTGCGCCCATCTGGATTAGAGAACTCCCAAAGCCGAGGACCAGCTTGCCCCCTATATAGCCATTGAGAGAGGTAGCGAAGAACTCGATGATCACTCCCACGATGATGACGACGGAACCCAAAGCAGTTGGTAGACGGCGGCCCCATTTGTCGCCAATCCAGCTCAAGAAGATGAATGGAATAACACCTCCAATGGCATTAGAGGCTCCAAAGAATCCAAGTTTCGCGCCTTCAGGGTGCCCGAATCTGTCTTGCCAGGAATTCAGGACTTGCATTCCATTCGTCATGGACTAGTCGAGACCCTTGTCAGTTCAAATCCATATCAAACCGGTGTATATATAGAATGTATAGACTTACACCATCAATACCGAGGGCAGCACTGGCCAGTAGGGAGGATGTGAGAAGGAAGTAGAGCAAGATACCATTCTTCCGACGCCAGAACGGCGGCATGGAGTTCACATCGATGGGCGATATGATACCCTCGGCGGCATGAGCAACAGCAGGAGCCATGCTTGCAATCAATTGAACGTCTTGATATAATTTCAAGCAAGATTGGAAAGTGAAGCTGCAGGTGAACGTGTGGTCTTGGATACTTCGACATGGGCATCCCTGCTCCTTATATAGAACAGGCCTCTGCCAGGAGTTAAGCGCGATGATCAATTGGATCTCACATCAGGCCAGAAGATCCGGGGAATTTTCTGACGCGGGATTAGCCAGTCGCTGTGAATGAAGGACTGGGGGGATTGGGGAAGAAGAAATTCATGGAGGATAAAATTTGGGGTTGCGATTTGCGGGGGCGGAGAAATTTGACGGGGAAATAGCACGTGGGTCTAAGGTTAATTATCCCGACGCCACGGTAATTCTCCGACCCCAACCTTGGAACGCCGAAAGCTCCACACCTTGTCTCGACGCCACAAGCCACCCCGCCCTCATGGCTATAAGGTTGGGCCGCAGAGCTCCTTCAGTTATCATAGGTGCGAGGATAAGTTTTCTTTCAATTCGAGACTTTTTAATTTCGCAACAATAGCTGTGAAGGCAATTTTGAAGTTTGAGCGAAATGGCGACTACTTCTCCGGCCACCTCGTTGCCCAGCGACTTCGAATGGGGCTTTGCGACAGCCGCCTATCAAATCGAAGGAGCTGTCAATGAAGATGGTCGTGGAAAGTCAATCTGGGATACCTTCTGTCACCTGGAGCCAACAAGAACAAAGGGTGCCAGCGGCGATATCGCATGCGACCACTACCATCGCTTTGAGGAGGACTTTGATCTTCTGTCCAAATATGGTGCGAAAGCCTACCGATTCTCTCTCTCGTGGTCGCGAATCATTCCCTTGGGTGGAAGGGGAGATTCCGTAAATGAAAAGGGCATTGCATTCTACAATCGACTAATTGACGCCCTGCTTGCAAGAGGGATCACGCCTTGGGTGACATTGTATCATTGGGATCTGCCACAAGCCCTCCATGACAGATATGGAGGATGGCTGAATGTGGAGGAATCACAGCTCGATTTCGAGCGGTTCGCAAAAATCTGCTATGAGCGATTTGGAGACCGAGTCAAAAACTGGATTACGCTGAATGAGCCCTGGATTGTTTCCATTTTTGTGAGTATCTTCGTTTGGTCACCTTTTTCTTCTTCTCTCGATATTCGATCTGACATAATTCAGGGTTATTCTACCGGTGGAAATGCTCCTGGAAGAAGCAGCATCAACCCACAGTGTACCGAAGGCAATTCTGCGACAGAGCCTTGGATTGTCGGCAAGGCTTTGATTATGAGTCACGCCCGCGCAGTTGCTCTTTACAATAAAGAGTTCAAATTCTCTCAAAATGGGAAGATTGGAATCTCCTTGAATGGTGACTTCTATGAGCCTTGGGATAAGGAGGATGAGCGCGATCACCAAGCTGCCGAGCGACGCATGGAGTTTCATATTGGCTGGTTTGCCAATCCTGTCTGGTATGTATATTCTATCATCCCTATATCGTGCAAGAAAGCTAATTCGTAAACAATACAAAAAGCCTTGCACAAGACTACCCTAAGTGCATGAGAGAACAACTGGGCGACCGTCTACCTGAGTTCACAGAAGCCGAGTTTGCCCTGCTCCACGAAGCAGAGATGGACTTTTACGGAATGAATTACTACACTTCCCAGTTTGCCCGTCACCGCGACGAGCCAGCTCCCGACACTGACTGTCTCGGGAATGTGGGAGAGTTTCAAGACAACAAAGATGGCCAGTCAGTCGGGGAACCGTCCGGCGTTCATTGGCTGCGCTCGACTCCTGGCCTGTTCAGAAAACATTTGACCCGAGTTTACCGCAAATACGGAAAGCCTATCTATGTCACTGAAAACGGATGTCCTTGCCCCGGAGAAGAGACCATGACCGTCAAAGAGGCAGTGAATGATACGTATCGGATTCGATACTTCCAGGATCACATCAACGCTGTTTCTCTTGCACGCAACAAGGACGGCTCTGATATCCGGGGATACTTTGCCTGGTCCTTGATGGACAATCTAGGTGCGTTACTCCAATATGCAACAACTAGGACTCAAAAACTGATATATCTTTTAGAGTGGTCTGATGGTTACGGGGTTCGCTTTGGTGTCACTTTCACCGATTACAACACCCTAGAAAGAACCCCGAAACAGTCTGCATTGCTCTTGAAAGGGATGTTTGAGAAACAGATGACTCCTAGGATCTCGGGTGCCAGGATCTAAGCTCCTAATGAGTGACAGGAATGATCAAGAATAAGTTCGTTGAGTAATATATGACTCGGCCTGTGCTATATTCGTCCTCTTTGGGAGCCTATTTCGAGGAGAGACGAATTCGTTAAGGCCGGGCTGCAAGAGGCATACATATTCAGGTGTCCTACAAGTTGACTGGGTATTGGGATCTGGTTGAACGGATACTCGGAGGGCGTCATAGGGTTTGTTTGATAGTATAAACGAGGAGATAGACACAGATAAATCCGATATTCCAAATTCATTCAAACTCACTGAATCACAAGCTAGAGCACCAGCAAATTCCTGAATTCAGAATATACTATGGTATCCCATTTACACCTAGCTGTCGTTCAATTTCAATCTAGAATTGCTCGAACGACGATACACGATTGCTAATTCGACGATATATCTCTTGGTCTGGTTAAACGTGACCAACTAGACATGCTTCAATCACTCCTTTTTAGAAGGTCTTTCTAAAGGTCTTTCGATCATCTTTGTTGACAGCACAGATATCGTTTAACTGGCGAATGCGAAGATAATTTGAAAGTTTGTCGGGGTTTCAAACTGGAACCGTATTGTAGAAGATAGTAATACCATTACTATGCTAATCTAGAATAAGGGTGTATTGTCGAATTAGCAATTGTGTATCGTCGCTTTAGCAATTCCCTTTCAATCAATGGCTATGTTTATGTTGAATCTTGCTAACCTGCATTTTGGTCGCTTGGTGTTTCTTCTCTCGTCTTGGAGACTGCCGTTGATTGGGTTCCGAACCAGGGGGATAGGCCCGTGCGTCGGGGAAATTGAGCAAAGCACCTGGGCGGGGAAATTGAGTATTTGACTGTGGCCCACCCCTGGTTTTCTGTTCAACTTGACACGACACAATTCTCCGTTCTCCCCGACGATGTGATGGCAGCCGCTCATCTTGAAGATTCTCCACGCCCAGCTACCAGGGCATGCGATCGATGTCGGCGGCGAAAGGCCAAGGTGGGCCATGGCCCTCGAAAGCAATCGGGTGAAATCAACTAAATCAGTTCCTCTCCTAGTGCGACTGCCCTGATCCATCATCAGTTTGCGCCAACTGCCGCCTGGCTGGTGAGCAATGCACATTCAATTTGCCGATTTCCAGACGAGGCCCCAAAGCCAAACGGCGCCACCTAGTTGCAGAGGCTCGAGAAGACTCTTTGCAGAGTCCAGTCACACCATCTTTGCAGGCAACGAGGCACAATCCTGCATCACGGGGTATATTCGACACATCAGCGGGCTCGGAGAACCTTGATCTGTGGGATTCCAGAATCACATCTTCTATCGGCCTGGATCCTGCGCTGTCCCCGGAGACGGTTCATACTGTTCCAACGCCGCTCTCCCATGCTGCGTCAACTGGAGGCGCTATCTCTGCTTTACAGCGATGGGAAGCACTCGCACGGGAGCTGTACCTACGCAGGCCGACAGTAGTATTGGAGAACCTGATCAATCGCTGCTTCAAGCTTTTCTTCGACTATCTCTTCCCTTTGATTCCGCTCGTTCATGAATCAAGTCTCCGAGATGGGTTGGAATTTTTTGTCGCTCGAGACCATACACAGGCCTTGCGAGGGAGCACTTCGAGCTTGAGATACGGTTACGAGTCATTGAAATACCCAGAACTCTGGCCTGATGTGACTTTTACACTCATCACCGCCGTTTGCGCCGAGACAGCCTTCCTTCTTCCAAAGGACATTTTCCCAGAGGGGGAAGAGATTGCAGATCTGTTTCTTCAGGCCTCTCGAGACTGCCTAGTCACTTACCTTGAGGCAGATCTCGAGTATCCCAATGCAAACTCCGTGGCGATTCGATATCTTCACTCCAATTGCATGCATGCGGCAGGAAAGCCACGATTCTCATGGCATATATTCGGCGAAGCGACCCGATTGGCCCAGGTACTGCAGATGCATGACGAAGAATCTATTCAGGGTCTCCATCCCCTGGAAGCCGAATTCCGCCGTCGAGCATTCTGGATCACCTACATCGGCGACAAGTCTGCAGCCATATTAAACAGTCGTCCAATCACGATCCACAAATTCTCTTTCGAATCCGGCATCACCGTGGGTTACCCTACCGGGATTGAGGATGAAACTATTGTGACACCCGGAAGCGCGCGTGCTGAGGATTTGACTGTCCGAAAGAGCTTTATTATCGGCTTCAATTCAAATTTGCGTCTCTGGCAAACAGCATCTGACTTGCTACTTGAGATGCGTTTGCTCGAAAGTCGCAAGTCTATTTCTATGAATTCCCATCATTCACTGACCACCGAGGAAAGGCTACGGCTCGATCATCTCTATGTCCTCTTTGTGACATCCTTGGATGATCTTCCACCTTTTCTCCGTGATGATCAACTCATGACGAACGCCCACTCTGACAGGGAGGAAATGAATGGTCTGCTGAGGATTTATACTATCCAAGCCGCCAACTTATACATTTCTCTACACTGTCTGAAGATGGTCATAACACAGAAATTTGAAGACGTCAATTATTTCCCCATGGGACATAACGAGATGTTGCTCTTGAGGAAAACGGAGATTGCGCGAAACATGTTGCGAATCATGCGGGAGGCTCCCTTCTGGGCATTACAAGTCAATGGTGAACCTTGTGTGAGTCATCTATATCATAATCCCTGGGTAATCATTCCTACCGTTCTTACTAACCGTTATACATGAAAAGGTTGAAAAGATACGCCTTATAGGCGCAAGCCTTTTAGAAATCATCGATCAACATGAGACATCACCTTTATCTGCTCGTGCACGAGCCGACCTCTCCGTGCTTCTTGATATTCTGACAAGACTCGATTCGAAGGCATCAGATACCTTACGTCGGTCTATGTAATTCAATGGATGTACGAATATCAAAAGGCCGAGGCTACTCGCACGTCAACTTGTGCATTCGCACGACAGTCTATTCCATTCTCGGATGTAGTGGATAACAGTGTACATCGAGTACCTAGATATCCTTATAAGATCTGCTAAGTATTTTGCTTAACAATCCAAAAAAATAGTTCAAAAGACATTTAAAAAGACCATTTATAAAAGGTAAAGTTAAATTATATATAGTTAGATTGTAAACCCATTTCTCTAGTTCATATGTTAAGGACCTAGTGTACCTATTCTCCACTAAATCCGAAAATGGAACAGACTGTCGTGCGAATGCACAAGTTGGCGTGCGAGTAGCCTCGGCCTATCAAAATGGGATCGAACACTTACAATGATTATGAAGGCGCATAAACACTTTTTCGCAGATCTGGCGGGGCTAATTTTATGTAGTTATTGTAGAGCACGTGCGAGAGACTTTATCGTCCCATTTTGAGACTCTCTTTACGGACCTCTTCTAATTGTAACTGTTTTGTCGAGATATGTCAGAGAATAGAGTTCACTTCCACTTCATTAGAACACTAGCTGCACGGCTTTGGATTTTAGGCAGAAAATAGCAATTTATCGACTGAAGTGAATCGCAGGTTCACAAGCTTCTTCTAGAAGTCTTGTGCTCTAGATAACCCGCCTTGGTGGAAATAAACTCCGAAATCCCCGGTCCCGCGTATCTATTTTGCCGATTCCCCGACACTCGGCTGCCATCGGCGATTTGGGCCTGCCTTGATTTCAAGTGCCGAATTCCAAGCTCATCATCAAGGCGCTGTCAAGTTTCACCGAAAAAAAAGCCAACGCTAATATTTATGAGCACCTATGGGCTCTTCAGAGATTGATTATGAGCTCGCAAGTCAACACAAGCCAGGCAACCCAGTCATTTGATTGGGGAGACCGACAATTCCCCAGAAAATTCTCCAGGAAAGCGGGGGCAGAGGGTCGATCACTTCCCCAGAGGGAGTTTTTCAGGGGAAATCTAGAGGGGATCTCAATTAATTGTGGAACTCGATTCTTCCGACACACTTCGCACTAAATCGTTCGATATGCCGAAATTGATGTTGTATTGGTCAGTTGTATATAAATTCCTGACCGTCCCGCGACAAACCATACCAATCTACATCATATCTTGATTCAGACACAGTGTCTGAAGTATTCTATCATCTTTTCTCTTGTTCACCTCTCTTGGCCCACCATGCGCTTTACCCAGGCATCGCTGGGTCTGGCTTGTGCCACCCTAGCCATAGCTCTGCCCACAACTTCAGAGCAGGGCGGCGAGCCTTCGTGCCGATTTGCTCAACAATATACCCAGAAGCAAATTCTGCAGGACCCTACCAATTTCATCAATGATATGTTGTATTGGGAGGGCAAGTTCCATCAGAATAACGTTTCTTATAACTCGGACAACGGCATGTCCTACGATGGTACCAATATTGATTTCGTGACTGGCGAGAGGACTGTCAAGCATCCATTCAGCGCTGCAAGCAAAGAAGTGAGTTATACCTGAAAAAATTACATTTTGATCAAGGGCTTATGATATTCTCAACTAAATAGTCACTGCAAGTCATGCTTTATGCCCATGCTATCTCGGGATCTGCGGAAGCTGCTCGTTTCCTCTCCCCGAGCAACCCATCTGCAGCCCCTGGTATCGCTGCTTCAATCATGGACCTCAAATTGCGGACTTATTTGAGGTTCAATGAGACTTATCCTGGTTTTGGCGGCTTTCTACCGTGGTTTACCTCGAGCTCTCAAGACCTTTCTCCCACCTGGGACTGGAATAACCGTGTCCCTGGCTTGGATAACGGGTATGTTATATCTAAACATTTTCAGCAGACCTCTAAGCTGATATTATATATAGTGAGCTTCTTTGGGCCGTGTATGCCTTTATTCAGGCTGCGGAAAATACGTCAAACAAATCATTTATCGATCTTGCTAAGAAGTGGCAGAGTTGGATGGATTATACCGGCACCACTGCAGCTCATGTATGCACGCCACGCTTTACTTAAAACTCACCGGGATATTTATTTGCTAACCTCCATCTCTTGCCTGAAAAGATTTTCTATCAGGGCGCCGGTAAAGTTTGCGCTGTCGTTGATATCAAGAATCAGACACTTCCCGTCCACCACCCCGAGCAGACTTATGCCTGTGAGGGTACTGATAGCTATCTCGATGATCCATTCGAGGGAGAGCTTTTCACCTGGTGGCTCCAATTCTTCGGTGGTCTCTCCGAAACTGATATTGAGGCTCTTTGGGAGTACAAGAGAGCTAAACTAGTGAGTGTTGACTATCACATGGGCAATATTGGGCCGATTACTGTCCAGAAAGGTAAGGAATCCTGAATTCAGTGATGAAAAGTGCACATTTTGACGTTGCAACAGGATATTGGTTCTCCAGTCATGAAACTTGGAAGGTGATGGAGATGCCTTACTATGACATTGATATTATTCGGTGAGACTCTATACAACGCCCGACTTAAGGCTAGTCCACACTGACACACCAACAACAGCCGCGTCTTCCAAAATGCGGAGCGCGTTCGCACTTGCAATTCGGTTGTCACTAAAGTTCCTGGCATGTTCGCCTCTGTCAACAATATCACGGACCCATCCACTGGCGACGTGGTCGGCTACATCTCGAACGCCGGTATCCCCTCGATCGCAAACCAGACAGTCCAAGAATTAGATGTGATTACTCCTTACAGTGTCTTCCCAACTGTATTGTTCAACAAAGGTGTTGGAATGGCCTGGTGGAGAAACATGGCTATCGCCAAGAAGATGCAAAGTGAGCATCAACCTGCCTCTCCTGCCAAATCATTGCGTGTTTGCTAACTCGTGAAAGACATTTACGGTAGCACCGAATCAACCCGTCGTGATGGAGCTGGAGTGTCGGCGCTTCTCACCTGGGATAGCAAGGTCACCACAGTGAACGCCATCCTTGGTGGAGTTTCCGACCTGGTCCGCCAGAAAATGAAGGCCGAGAATATCTACAAAACTTTTGTAAACAGGATTGAGGTGAGTTACTTGTATTGTTAACCTTAGTTCTAGCATATAGGCCCTAGGCGATAGTTGAAGCTGACCAATTCTCTCCAGGGCGAGTACTCGCGAGTCTTCAAGAACCTCAGGGGTGAAAATGTTGCATTCTGCCTCCCCCAAGAGACTGTACCTGACGCTGGGCTCGTCGACTTCACTACTTGCACCTAGGAAAACCGCAGTGACATTAATACTATGAACTATATTGTTGAAGCTACTGGGGACATGGTCGCAAATATCCCTCATTATCTCCACGTCTGTGCTCGACCGATGCTTTTCTCTTACCTATAAAAGGTTTCCTATTTTTTAGAAGACCGTTTCTGATTCTAGAATCTCTTAATACCTTCCTTTCTCAGAAACAATACTTAATAGATAACTCGTTAAACTAACGTTGAACCAACGTTGAACCAATGTTGAACCACCGTCTAGACTATGCGGAATGCCATACTGAATTAAAAGGAACGTGTTACCAAAAGGATAAGAATATGATGCTGGAAGGGGAATTGACCAAGTCCGAGCATGAAGGAGCGTAGCTGCGACATAACGAGGCAATCTCAAACAATTTCGGCATGAAATGGATGCGTTAGATAATCTTGTCTATCTTGCTCAAATCCCATCCTATAGACTCCCTTTGCCCGGGTAGCTCTGGCACTTGGGCCATTGGAAGCTGCTGAAGAGTGTAGAGTAATGTTCTGCTTGTCTTTGAATCGCAAAACCCCTTCGAAAGGCCTGCGGATCTTTTACCCGTTGTGCCTAGTATCCGAGACCAGATACGGCCGGATCCTCGGCGTCTGTTACGCTCAAGCACGGGAGTGATAATGATCAATCAACATGGTAGCATTTGACTAAGTAACTAAGCATGATGGAAAGAAGGAAAGATGGCGGAATGGCAAGAGAGCTATCTAAATAGTAGACGGATGCCTTAGGTGCCAGGCATCAACATCAGACATCCAACACCATAACAGCATCCTCGGTGTTAGCCATCCCTTTACTTTGAAGCCCACGGTCAGCCATTGCTTTATTTACTCTAAAGGAGGCAAGATATATACACTGTTAAGCCAGATGATATAAATAGGTGAGATAGGAGTGACGAGATATAGAGAGTTGAGAGGGTTGAGAGAGTCAAGAATGTGAAATGAGTTCCGAACGTTGAGGGAGTTGAGGAGGTTAAGGAAGTCGAGAGGAAAGAGGAGTTTAAATTTGAGGTAAATTTTGTGAAGGGTAAAATATCGGATATAAGATAATCACTTCGAAAAGAGTGCGAAGTCGTGGTAGATGAATTCAAGGTGCCATTCTTGACTTGTGTGTTAATGCTGGCACCTAAAGCTTGTTTTGAGGGTTCTAGGGTACTCTAAGCTCTGAAAAGATTATGAATTACATTCTACGATGTATTTTTCATTAGAAAATTAGCCTGTATTAGAGATTGAAGTACGGTACTAGCTAGACCATGCTGTTCCCGCGTAAAGGCTCGTGAACTGCAGTCAAGACACGAACTGACCATCAGCCACATGGGCTAGAGCTTTTTTGTGGCTTGCGGTCAACCTCAGATGACCGCAAACAAAACGTGAACAGAAATTCAGCGATTGGAACGTCTTCGGAGTTCCCTCTCAATCTCAGCTCTCATTTGCGCAACCTCAGCGTTGATCCGCACTATCTCCTCGTCTTCATCGCGTTGTGCTAACTGCACAGTGTGCACCAGCTCGGCGGCATCACGGGTAATCTTCCTCACTTGCTCATCAATGGCAACTTGACGTCCATTTTGCCTGATCCTGTACTGAGTCGAGGGTTGCATTGCCGTGTGCGCGTTGTTGAGCGCTTGGAGGAGAGCAGCCAGTCGCCCGGGGATTCGAAACAGGACGCGGATCGCTGACACTATGGACATGATCTCTCCTTCTAACTGGACCGATTTGAGCCGTGGGGCAAATGGAGGCTGTCGCAGTCAGGCTAACGCTTGTAGGGGGATCAGTCATGGTCGGGATGGTAGGAAGCTGAGTCTTGGTAATCGTAGCAAGGTTAACGTTGCCACTTGCAGAAAGACCAGTCATTAATGTGACGCCGGGTAACTGGCTCGCGGTAGTCGTAGCAGTGTTCATGTTGACGCTCGTAGAGGGACCGGTCCTTGATTGATTTGCGGTGATCGTACGAGGTCTTTTGTCTCTGAAGCTCGAGAAGAGTGCAAATGGATTGAACTTTTTCGGGGTGCCAGACAACTGATTCTCGGCAGTTGTAACAGTTTTCGTGTTGACGCTCCTGGTGGGATCAGTCATTGTCGAAACTTCGAGAGGCTGAGGCGAGCTAGTTGTACGCGGTCTTTTGCTTTTTCTAGCCGAAGAGCTAGGTCCAGCCTCAGCGCTAAAGAGGACGTGGGGCTCCGAAAGAGGCCCGTGTTTGTTGAGATATCAGGCAACATAGTGGCAGTGGTGGCAGGAGAGACCATGCCGATGTTCGCAGAAAAATCGATGCCAGTGACAGCTGACCAATTAACCCTGGCCGGCCTCATCTGCAACAAACAAGTTGTCATTGCCCGGTGCCGTGGCATTGTGAGAACCGAAAGGGTTGTTCCCACCGGTATTGAGATCCAGGTTATGCTCCTCACCGTAGCAGTCGGTATGTGAAGTGTGTAGGCTGGATCAGAAGAGGCTGAAAATGGCAAGTGTAGAGGAGGGAAAGCGAGAGAAGAGCTGTGGAGGGGTTGAGTATCAAAGAGTGGGAGATTTCTGAGACAGGGAGGGGCAGAGAGGAGAAAAAAAGCGAGAGCCGGAGAAGAGAGAAGAGCGAAAATGAAAATCTGCTTCCGACGCCTAGACTCCAGACGCGTTTACCAGGTAAACCAGTGAACTCGCCAAGAGCATATCGTCAATTTGCGCCTCAGCACGTATTACCCAGTGAAGGGAGGATCACAATACGGCAAGACTACTGGTAGATCAGAAGATCGTACCAGGAGATTTTTGGGAACGCGGGGATGTGATCCTGGCGTTGGTGTTGATATCTGGGGGGAAGAAGAAAAGAGAAGGAAGAATGAAGAGGAGGAGGGGCTTAAATAGATGGAGATGCGAGGGATGGCTACCTGGACTATGAAGATTGACAAACAGAATCCGGAATCCTACTATCGACTATGTATGTTACCCAGATCATCCAATTGATTATATTTCTGTATTTGGTCGATTTGTATGTCTTTATTCCCATGGCTTCTCTGGTAGTATAAATTCACTCTCGAAATCTTGATTTGATGCACTTGTAAAAATCGTAGAATATTCGCGATGATGATGATGCAGAGATTACCAAAGCAAGTATAGCAACAAGCTCGACAAGCCAAGTGATCCCAGCCCTGCTTGACCGTCGTCAATGTATCGCTGCATCCGAGTTGCGAGCAACACAGGTAAGCCCAAGCATGCTTGAAAGTGAGTCTTTGATAGATGTCGAGAGGAATTACCCGGTCGGTACAGGGGTGGCTCAAGAGCTGCCTCGTTCGTCCACCAATGGAAATCTCTCAAGTGTCTCTGGACAGGCACGCGTTCAAATGCCAGTGATTCACACCCTGAGACTGGACATGGGATAGGCTTGAGACGGTAGAGCTGATCCCAAGATCCATCCCGTCGACGTGGCTTTTTGAGCTCGATCATCATCTGGGACTTCGTGAGGTTGTGTTCGATCGAGAAGTGGTATCGAAGCCCCTCTTATTCCTCTAACGGCAGAAAGGATGTCTCGCAATCCTCCACGGGGCAGACTGAGAGATTCGCGGAGGGGCGATCGAATTTAACTCCTCTCACGCTCATCCCGAGCATCTCACTGATCGTGTCAAGATCAAGGCCGTGGACTCTTGTCAGATGCTCACGGATCGAAGACCAATCCGCCCATTCGTGATTTGGCAATGGCCATCGGGTTTAAGCCAACTTCTAGTGCTTTCACATGACAGAATATTCCATTTTCGGATATGGTGGATAACAGGTACATCGAGTACTTGGACCTATATCCTTATAATACCTATGAGGACCTTTACTACAGCTATTAGAAAAGACAATTCGAAAGACATTTAGAAAGATATTTCATGAGTGTGGAGGTAGATTTAAAGCATACATATTTACACCGCAAATTCGTTTCTCCGGTGTAGATATCAAGGATCTTGTGTACCTCCATATTCTACACTATACCCGAAAATGGAATAGGCCGTGCGAAAGCCCAAGTTGGCGTGCAATTAGCCTACATCCCTATCATCGCTTTGGCAATTATCAGAATGACGTAAATAGTGGAATTCCTAGTTGTCTACCTAACCCAGGATCCGTTCTGGATGTGGTGAGAACCAGGGCGCTATTTTCTACCCATACCGAGGTCTAATAATGTGACCACGCCTACCAATATACGATATGCCATCTAAAAGAGCGTAATTTGAGATTGTATCAGTGAAAAATGAAGACTCCTGGTCCCTGGATGCTCCAACCTAGTCCTTGCAGTTCACAGGGTGCATCCCTCGAGGTCACGTGAGTCTGTATAGATGCCTATGCTCCCTACACAGCTCACCAGTGCGATTTTTCAGCTTTCCACCAAAGTCACACGCGAGGATCCCAATGATGCTATGATATTGCCAATTTGAATTGGACGACCAGTAGCTTGCAAGATTGATCCTGGGTGTGAAGGATGACTTTTGAAAGCGTGTTGAAAGACAGCGGGTGATGACCACACGTCATCGAGGGGTCTCTTTGCACTCCCTGTCGGCACCCGACGACGCTTCTTCGAGCAGCCCTTCATCTACTCCGTCGAGGACGATCCTGACAATGATTCATTTACCAGCTGATTTAGCGCACGGGATGCAATTCTTTCAATTCTCCGAAATACCGATTTGCAAGGATTGACAACTTCTGACGACGGGTTGACACAGCTCCAAGGGGTGGGCATAGCATCAACGTCCACCAAACACATCCCTGCCTGACCTGTGAGCTCCTCCATTGTGACATTCCAGCCGTTCAGCAGACAGGAAATTTGTGCCACACTGTCTGTCAGTCCAGTCAGTGGGCTTCGCAAAGGCCATGTTTGCCGCTGGGATTCTTGCCATGCCGGACTCATCGGTTGGCACATTCCACCCCTCCACACCCAGGCGCGTCGACGCGCTCCCAGCCCGGTTGTGCTGGCCTAATTGAATCCTTCTTTTAGTCTCTGTCAATTCTCGTGTTGTGACACGTCTGTCTTGCGGCAAGCTGATAACTCTACAACTTGCTTGTGTCTGGTCCGACGGTTGTCCTTCTCGTCCGCTCCACGATAGCCACTTAGAGAGTGCCTCCGGTTCTTGCGCTCATCACTTTCGACTTTCAAGATTTTTCCGCGACGCTGCAGGGCAGCTCGCACACTTCAACAACGCGATCATGGCTACTGGATTCTCTCCCACTCCTCGAAAGGAGGGCACTTGGACCAAATTGGTGATATTCGTTTCGCTATATTGCCTGATCCTCGAGTCCATTGTTGGACTGGTCCTTGTCTTCTATCTATACGGCAACCATCTAGTTGATTCGAAGATGACCCTAGGCTTGATCCTATGTATGGTGGCTGTACGTATTCATACCCATACCGGCTTCAAACCAATCACTAACCTCCCTGATAGTCATTTTTTACTATCCCACTGGTCTCTCTCCAGAGCTTGGTTGCCTGGCAATACAACAAGATTGGAGGATTTGGAGAGCAGAAAACAGTCCTCCACAATATATGCACCTATTCTCTCAGACTGGATCTGATGCTATGGCTCGCCGCGAGTGTCACGAGTTTAATTCTGGCCGCCCAGCAAATTGCATGCCTTCCGGCTGGAACGGATGCCAGCTACTGGAGAGTCGGCGCCAGCTGCGTGTTTCATCGATCATCGGTCATTGTATCTGTCGTTTCATTGTAAGTCCCCAAGAGTTGAAGGGGATCTTAGGCTACATCTAACGAGTATCTTTCCAGAGTCACGGTCTGTACCATGTACTGCGCACGGGAGCTTTGCGATCGCCCATACGACGTATCCGTCATTGGAATTTACAAGCGCTCACAAGCCCTTCGCAACGGCAGCGTTTTCTCGGGCCATAGTTGGGACAGCGACGAAACCCTCAAGAACGAAATACTGAATCTCTGCCGCCAGCATGATGGGAAGGCCAATGAGGAACCGTGGTTCTTTGACCCCCTGGCTGATAAGGTGAACTGCCATCCAAGTATCTGTCATCCTGCGCCCGTTCGCCTACGTCCACAGCTTCGAGTGAACACCAATCCCGGCTCAGAATACGGAGAAATTGCATCTGGAACGACGGTGTCACCTGATGGCTCGTTGTCTCGCCTCTCCCCTGGCAGCCAAACAATCGTGAGCGACTTTTATCCGATATCGCGTACTTCTACAGTCACAACGTCGCAAACTGCCTCCGAATCACGAACACTTCTTTCCGATTTCCCTGTTCCAAAGGTACCAGCGATTCCAGCACAGTACACAACAAATCACAAGAGAGGAAAGTCGTCGTTGTCCTCATTCAGACGGTTCCTTCCCAAGTCATTCCCACTCTCCTTGCCATTGTCATCGGATCCGCAGATTCTTGCCCTCGCGGATCCAAATGCAGCATCAGACGTGGAGAAGCAAGTCGTGACGCCGTCCCCATCTAGCAAAAATCTCGCGACGGCAGCGGCGGATGTGCCAGCCAACGAGACTCAAAGCTCACCCGCTTCCAGCACGACTCTAACCTCTCCTAAGACGGGGCTGCCAAAGACCAAACGGGATGGCCACGCTCGCACAATGACTATGAACTCGGCCGATGCCCCAGAGGTCGTGATGCCCACAGAGCCCCGCAAAGTACGCCGATCCCAGACTGCAAGCTTAGCCCAACCAACAATGTCCATCCATCACCCACACCATCCTCACTACATCCCTGGCCCATCAATCCCTCCACCTCCACGAAAATACTCCTCGTCATGTCGCCAGAACTCCGCCGTGCCCCCATTACATGTCGACCCCTCACGCCGCGCTACGTCCCGCAAAAACCACCCTATCCATTATCCAGTCCGCAGTAGCTCCAACTCATTCGACAAGCCTCATATGCCACGACAGACCCAGAGCCAGCATCATGCAAATTGGTACCCACAGCTGCCCCGTTGGCCTAATCAACAGGTCTTCGACCCCAGCCGCTCGGTGCCAAACCTGCCACGCCGCAGTGATGTTGAGATTATCTATCCCAGTACCCGCCGACCGCGCAGCAGTACGCATGGTGGCTTCAATGGCCCGTTGAGCTGTATCATGGAAGCTAGTTCGATTCCACATGTCTCTATCGATGATAGCAAGTTCGGTGCTGCGGCATCAGAGGCCAAGCGCAATGTGCTTGATCAAACGACTTATCGCGGTGCGAATCGAACTAGCTTGGGCTTTTACTGAAGGGGTTCAGTATCACTTATTGTCTGCTGGTCGGACTTGATGTTGTTTCTCAATTACGTTTAGCTTATAGTTGTACTTTTGTGGTTAGGAAAGGGAATGATCTGCGGGATCCTGGAAGAGGTGGACTGGCACGTTTTGATACCTGAATTGAATACTAATTCGTGAACAAGACATGATCCAAAAATAATCAAAGATTCGGAAGGTTGACAAGTGGGATCTCAATTTAGCTAGAACCAAGCGCAACATGAAAACGCCGTTAACCAAAGCAGCCAGTGCAATCAATGCCCAAAGAGAAACCAACACCAGTAGATCCATCCAACCATCCATCCGTAATGCAAAGCTAAAACAAACAACAACCCTCACAAGCCAGAGACTTTATACTTTCTTCTCTCCCGTCCTAGATCGATGCTTCTGAGCATACTTGTACTTGTACGCCTGTCCCTGCTTGACATCCGCATCATCGCCATCCCGTCGACGTCTCTCCTTCCTATCAACCAACGGGCCAGGACCCTTGCCCATTTCCTTCTCACCCCAATACATCATAAGAGCCTTGGCCATACGATCACGCTCTTTGAGAAGTAGATCCACACGACGCTCCCATTCACGTTCTCGTCTATCAACAGACAATGCGATGCGTTCGTCAACAGCGGCAGCGGTCTCATCCTTGGCGGCGATAACAGCCTCCAGTCGTCTGATTTCAGACTTGAATGTCTTGCGGAATTGCGATTCTTGGGTTGCAATTGAGGCGCGGATGGTTGTGAGCTCTGTGCGGATCTCTGCTTCACGCTGTTCGGCAGTTGTGAGGAGATTGCGGATTTTCCGCATGGATTCGGCGTGGGACGAGCGGAGGGTTGAGATGGCTGTGGAGTGCACGGTTTGCAGGCTTCGGATCTGAGCCTGGTGGGTTGCTTCCAGCTCTGCGGTCTTGGCAGCGTCTTGTGCTTGTGCATGGTTAACGCCGCGAGTCTGAGGTGGTGAAGGTGGTGGGCTTGGGGGTTCGTCGAGGGCTTCTTCCTCGAGACGAGCAATAGTCTCGAGGCACTCTGCGTGCTCTTCTTGTGTACGCGTCAATTCATGTTGAGTATTGTTCAGGTTGGAGGTCAGCTCTTCCACTCTTGTGGTAAGGCGGGAGTTCTCCTTTTCGATCGTCTTGATCAGATTCTGTGTCTCTGAGAGCTGCTCTCTAAGGCGGCCAGCCTCGGCATCTGCAGCCTTCTGAGAGGCGGTGGCTTCTTGCAGCTCCTGCTGAAGCCTGGAGATCTCTTGACCGACTTGTTGCATATCGCTATCTTCAAAGGACTTCTCCTTGGGAGGAGAGCCGGGTCTTGGCGATGGATCCTCGCCACCAAGATCTTTGATCAGATCAAGGATTTCGCTATAAGTGCTTCGGCTACCGATGGGCAGGTCGGCCGCCACGGCTTTCAGGGCACTTTCTTGAGCCTCCACCTGTGACTGGACACGGGTGAGATCTGCCTCAAGGGAGTGATTCCTCTCCTCAAGCGGGGCACTCTTGATCTCCAGAGCAGTCAGACGGTCTTCGAGCGTCTCGTAGTCCCTATTGACGCGCTCAAGTTCAGTCTCCAGTCTCTCGTTCTCCAAAGCCTGATCATCAATCTCGCCCTTGAGCCTGTCGATTTCAGTATTCTTCTCGTGGAGCTGAACCTCCTTTGCTCGGGTGACTTCTTTCAGTTTGGACATTGTTTCGTCCAAGGTTTCGTCGCGTTTTTTAAGTTGTTCTTGGGTGAGTTGCAGTTGCTGCCGCAGATGGGAAATCGTTTCCAAACGCTCAGCGTCAAGCGAGCTCTGGGAATCCCTGTTTTGCAGCTGTTTTTGCAAGTCTCGAAGTTGTTGCTCAACGGCGCCAAAGTCTGGATGGCTGACCGTTGATTGCTGTAGTAGCTTCTCGCGTTGATCATTTTGCCTCCGGAGGGCCTCGATTTGCTCACGCAGCTTCGCTTCGTCGCCGCTCCTCGCAGAAATTTCGTCCAACTGCTCGTTCTTGAGCTGTAGCTCTGCTTGTAGGTGTCGAATTTGCTCTACAGCCGAGACTGCCTCGAGGACGCGCTTGCGATTTTTGTGCAGCTGCTCGTCTCGGTTCTGAACTTCATCTTCTAGCTCAGCGATGCGCTGCTGTAAGCGTTGTCCCAGATTTTCCGCCTCGTCATCCGAATTCATCGACATTTTGCGCTCGGACGGGGATGCCATAGCGGAGAGTTCATCATTTGGATCCTCCTCGATGTCTTCCAGCTGCGTTGAATCCCTTGCCAGTGCGCTAGTTCTATGCAGTAGATGCGACGGTGTTGACATATCGACTGGAGGCCCGAACTCGCTGATTTCGCCCGACTCTACATCCTCTTCCACAGCCGGTTGCTGGGACCTCGTGGAGTTATATCGCGATGCTGATCCTGGCAGCTCACTGCGCTCGCTGGCCCGGCTTTTCCTGATGCTCGACATGCCCTCGCCCATCAGGTATCTCTCCATGTTTGCGGTGAAGTCTTCCGGTCCGCCCACATCGGATAGCTTGTCGTCTTCATCCTCCTTTGGTTCTGGGAGTGGTGGTCCATCCTTGCCATCTAGAAATTTGCTGCTCGGAAACGCGCTGAAATCGAGAGTATAGTCGGCGAGGCGCGCATCCAAGTCGAAACCGCTTGGGCTTCCGGGGGTTGATGGGCGGGACAAGTCCTGTAGCTGATCCTCATGATGCGATTCCTCATCGCTTACATGTGCTTCGTCGTCGTCTTCGTCATGGTGAGGGTCAAAGTGCTCCGAGGCTGGGCTCTCGGGGCGTGGTGGGGATTGTGGTGACCGTGGCGACTGCGGAGATCTTGGAGATTGAGGTGATTGCGGTGCTTCCGTTGCTGGACTGGAAGGTTGTTGCGGCGGAGAAGAAGGCATAAACAGGGGCGTTACAAGAGTAGACTGCCCGATGGTATCATGGGAAGTCGGGAACGGCGACGTGTAGCCCGTGTTGGCCATGATCGCCGACGCGTAGCGGGATATTCAAGATCGGATCGGGGCGCTACGTGCACGATAAGAGGCAAGGAGAAGTCAGGTGTCGGTCTCGATACTGGCAGCTGAGTCACGCTCTATGCCATCTAGGACTCTCATAAATAGATATCAAGATAACAATAGCAATGGCGAGTTGTGAAACTCGAAACTCGGAACAGTCGCGGGATGAAGTGCGGATATGATTTATGGCTGCCTGAGGCGCCGTGTTTACTTGCTGCCATTTCGGGACTAGCGGATTCTCACTTGCTGTCTTTCGACTTTTCTATTTTCATACTTGTGTAGGAGATCGTTCTTCATATTTTTGTATCTTCACTCTGATAGCTGCGCCAATCCCTATTTTCCACTCAAGTTTGCCATTCTTCAAACGTTGTCGGCACCACGGGCGGCTGATGCGTACGCCTACCCAGTCCAATTTCGCGCTTCTGTGCCTGTGTCGGTGCTTCTGCTAGCTCCCTGGCTGCTTTCCGAGTAGCCCGACCACCTCTAGACGCGATTTCACGCTATAAACTTTGTTAGTCGAACCATGTACTTAAATCACCGACCTTTGGAACTACTTCAGGAATGCAATCATACCTGCTTCTCCGGGTCCATGTCGTGGAATCCGCCAACACCTCGAGTTTTGCCGCCTTTTTTACCTCCGCGATGGCCGATCTCTGACATCTCTTCTCGTGGTCGATTTGCAAAGTTTCCTGGATTGGGATGCTTAGGTGTCGCAGTGGCGACCCCACAGCGGTGCCAGACCGCTATCCGTCTGGACTGAAGTCGGGGCGCTAGACGGATTACGGGGTATAACATCTTTAGAAACCGAGGCAAGTAAGATGTCAGTGTTCAAAAATTAAAAAAGTAGTTTTAGGGAGAATCTTGTGGCTTGAAACGAGTAGCGAGAACCTTCACAAGGTTCTCCATGTGCAGATCTGCGAGTTCTTATACTTGGTGACGTTTGTCGCCGCTTCGCTTACAATACAACGAAGCTATAGAACGGCTCTCCAATAAGCAAATGCCCACTATTTGCCCCATTCGTTCAGGAGATTCGCTATTCCTTTCAAGGTTGACTTCAACGAGCCCCCATATTTCCACTGCTTGGAGGGGCGACTTTGAATCATTCGAGAATGGTTTCGCCCAAGCTTCCTCCAGCCGGAATTGAATCCGAGCCCCAAGCTTGATGTCATTGAGATGGATTGTCTCCAGCCAGCGAGATCCATTGGCTAATTCAACCGAGGCACAAAACGGTCATATAGCTAAATAGCCAGACTGCTGCAATCAGACTCGCCCGATTCTCCTCCAGGGATAATTTCTCTCTACCACCCCACCCCCACCCCCCCATTGTCATTGAAGATCGCCGGAAGCTCATAAGAGACTTGTAAATACTGAATATGCACTTACTGGGATCATTGACTGAGATCACTGAGTGTTGAGAAGGACATGGCCTCATTGACAAACATATCTTCAACCACGTAAGTTAGTTAGTAGACCCGTCAGAATCAAGCCGCAACTTTATTTGCCGCTGATCGTGAAGCCTCTCTGAACCTGGGGAAAATTATGAGCGATGTAACTTCGATTAAAGCAGGACTGATTCGAGCGAAACTAGTACTAAGTTATTTAATGTAAGGTCGAAAATCCGAGTTGTACATTTCATGCATCCATCTCTCTCCCGCTTAGTCACTGTTCCACGCGGCGGGGCGCTAACTTAACTAAGTTAGTTAACTAACGTTAAGTTACCTGTTATCCATGAGGCTCCTTGCGGGGAGATAGCTGCCAAAATAACCCACGATATCTTAATTAACCTAGTTCATGTGACGAACGAGAATTTATCTCTTTCCGCTTGTACCGTTTTCGAAGAGAAAGCACTGTCGCCAGCTATATTGCCACCAGGTGGTCGTCGCGGCCTCCTGTTCCAGCAGTCCCGCTTGAGTGTATCAGGGCCCCCCACCGTCTGGTCTGTCTCTGACTAAATTCCCCGATCAGACGTGCGCACCTGCCGGGCTGTATTCAAAGGCACGGTCGTACAAACCACTTTCATAACTCTTCAATATGCCTCCGACCCAAGGTGGCTTTCGAGAGCGCCGTCGCGTGATCTGCTACCATCAAACACTGATTCCCGGCGACGGACAATACGTGTCTATGCTCCCCCTTTTGGAGCACAATACCGGCATCACGCATGTTATTCTTGCTGCTATCCACCTTAACGAGGGACCGGGGAATATCACGCTCAACGATGATCCCCCTGAAAACCCCAAATTCAACCCGCTATGGGCGGAAGTACCCCTCATGAAAGAAGGCGGGGTGAAGATGATGGGAATGCTGGGAGGCGCCGCGCAGGGTTCTTTCCGGCGTCTCGATGGCAGCCTAGAGCAATTCGAAGAATATTACGGCCCTCTACTGGCGATTATACGACGCTATGGACTCGAGGGGCTTGATCTTGATGTTGAGGAGGAAATGTCCCTTCAGGGGATCATTCGGTTGATCGACAGGCTGAAGAGTGACATGGGTGATAACTTCATCATCACCTTGGCTCCCGTGGCAGCTGCTCTACTAGGAATTGGCAATTTATCCGGATTCGATTATAGAGAGCTGGAACAGGCGCGCGCTTCGAAGATCGACTGGTACAACGCCCAATTCTACAATGGCTGGGGCCCTGCAGAGGACCCGCGGATGTATGCCGCCATCATGGCTCAGGGCTGGTCTCCCCGGCGTGTGGTCTATGGACTATTGACGAACCCTGGAAATGGATCACAGGGCTATGTATCTCGGGAGAAGATCAGCGTCGTTCTGGCGACGTTGGTCGAACAGTTCCCGAACTTTGGCGGGGTGATGGGTTGGGAATATTTCAATGCAATGCCGAGCGGACGCGAGAAACCCTGGCAGTGGGCAGTGGAGATGTCGTTGAGTATGGGAATGAAGGATGTGGTGGTTGCAGCTCGTCAAGTGTTGGCTGCTGGGCCGATGGCCACCAGTTTAAACAACCTGCTGCAGGACATGATGAACCAAGGACGTGGATTATGAGGTGGGGATGGAAGGGAGGATCTATACCCATTGAGACGTAATCTATGCATGGTAATCTAATTTTGAAACTGCATACGAGCGTTATGAGAGATCATATTATGGTGAATTTGAAGTTAAATCCTCATTGTATAAACCTTAGAGCAAATGAACCTTGTCGTGTTTAAAAGGTAATGTTGTGGCCTGCGGGACGAGGCTACGAATAACGTCATCGTTCATAGCAAACACTAATCATCACCGCCAAAGCAAACATGACTGGCCCCAGACATTCGTCAATCGAAATTCAAGAATCTCAAACCTCAGGAAGATCTTCATTAAGCTCTGCATCCTCCCGTGAGGTGATCCTTAGTCCTGACTCGGCCACTGGGTAAATCGTGAAGATGGCATCCTTGCCGCGCATTGCCGCGGCAATCAGCTCGACAGCTATTCGCCTTTTCGGCTTCATTTTTCTCAGATGGGTATGTACCCTGAATATAGTGAACACTATCAATTCTAACGATTCTAGATACCTGGTCATCACTTCGTGCCCATTATCTTTACCTCGCTGGCGGTGTATGTGACATCCCTTGTGTCGCTGGGTAGAACTGACCAGCGCTCTTCCAATCGCGCCAAGAAGAACAAGAACACCAGTAAGTACTTGTTCCTGCGAATATCATCATTGGGCATGATCTAATCTATAATACCTAGAAAGCACTCAAGGTTCAAAAACTCAGCACTCCGGCGATTCTGTGCTCAAGACGCTGTTGACAGGCCTTCCTTCCAGGCGGTCGCCGCTGTGGACCTGGATAACAGTCCTGATCAACATCGCGGTGGCATTGCTCACGCTCGACTTTTTGATTAGAGGCCTGGTTCTTTACCCAAGCACCGAGGTTTCATTTTCTCGGATTGGTCATGTCTCGCCAACGACGGCAAACCTGCTCCTCCGCGAGCCGGATCAAAGTCAATTGCCTGTTGTGGTCTCCTACCAGGAGGCTTCTTCACAGTCCTCTCAAAAATGGACACAAGAGGGCACAGTATACAAATTGGACAACAGCACCGATTTCACTGCGGCTGTAAAACTGCGAAACTTGAAGCCCTCAACCCAATACAGATACTCCCTGTCCAACAATAAAACAGGTAGCTTTGTAACGTCACCACGACCAGGAACTCCCGCGGCGAACGGGTTATCTTTCGTCACGTCGAGCTGCATAAAACCGAATTTTCCATACAACATTCTCTCGCACCCATTGAAGATCCCGGGCATTGAGCAGATGACCGAAGCACTTGGAAAGTTACCCGCACTTCTGCGACCAGCCTTTATGTTGTTCCTGGGTGACTTTGTGTATATCGATGTACCCTTCCGATTTGGTTCTTCCATGGACCACTATCGTAGCGAATACAGACGGATATACTCCTCGCCTTCATGGACCGCGAGCTCAGCCGAAGGCCTTGCCATCGATCTTCCCTGGATTCACACTCTCGACGACCACGAGATCGAAAACGACTGGTCGCAGGGTAACAAGACGGCGCCTTACCCAGCAGCTGCTGATCCATTCCTGCACTATCATGTTGCTGCCAACCCGCCCGTCCCGGAGAAAGCGTTCGCTCATCCTGACGATGTAACTTATTTCTCCTTTGTCAATGGGCCGGCCTCATTCTTCATGCTTGACACCCGAACCTATCGCTCCGAGCCATCGCAGGACAACTCTACCATCCTAGGCTATGCACAACTGCAATCACTTCTAGCATACCTATCCACCCCAGAGCCAGAAGGTATCCACTGGAAGATCATCAGCTCCAGCGTCCCCTTCACCAAAAACTGGCACGTCGGCACAACAGATACATGGGGAGGTTTCCTCAACGAGCGCCAAACCGTCTTCGAAGCAATGTGGCGCGCCGAACGCGACCTCGGCGTGCGAATCGTTCTACTAAGCGGCGACAGACACGAATTCGGGGCCACACGCTTCCCGGATCCCAGTCTTGAACTACCGCCGTCTGAATTGAAGTCTGATACGGCGGGCTTGGGCGTCCATGAGTTCAGCGTTGGTCCGCTGAGCATGTTCTACCTTCCCGTTCGCTCGTATTATCAGACCGATGATGAGGATGTCGCTGTGAAGTACGCTCCTGATGGGAATAGTAAATTTGGGTATATCGATATCTCTGAGGGTGTTGATGAGGTTGACCCTACTGCTGAGGCACCTGTGCCGGTGCGAAGCTCGACTCTTACATACTCGTTGTATGTTGATGGTGAGGTTGTTTGGAAGTATCGTCTTAGTGTTCCACTCGACGCTGCTGCCGGTGCTCGTGCTAGCCAGGAGGTCGGTAAGAATGTCCATCTTCCACCTGGACGGGTTCTGGAGGATAAGCTGGCCAAGAAGGGTTGGGACGTTGTGGTCAAGACTGCTATCGGCAGAACGGAGGAGCTTGCACATTCTTGCCTTGATATAGCCACTGCGGCTTATTATACCCTCTTGGATAAGTTCCAAGCTGCGGAGAGACTGGATTAGAAGCGCAGGAATTCGCGAGAGTTCGAAAGGTCGAACTTAAGATACGTATTTTCCCCCTAGGAGACCGATTTTTGTAGATTAGTCGCAGAGGAGTCAAAATTGGAATGAAATCCTCGTGGAAGTGGCATCAATCGGACATATAAATTGATTTAAAACATAGTAGACCTATCCATATCGACAGTCGTCATGATGTCCAGGCCACAGAGAATGTACGATATCTTCAAAACACCAAACGCCAGCCAGATGCAAAGTCGACGAACCATCAATGGGTATGGGGAAATACATAGAGGGGCACACGCCACGTAAGGAGAGCTTTTGCAAACTACCGTCCGCGTCCACGTCCACCACCGCCACCTCCCATTCCTCCCATACCGCCCATTAACCCGCCCATTTGGCTCATCATACTTTGCAAGTCCATGCCTCCAAGTCCAGGCATACCGCCACCACCCTGGCCGCCGCCCATCATCTGCATCATCTTGGCCATATCACCCATACCGGGCATGCCACCCATTCCACCGGCACCGCCCATGGCAGCCATACGCTTCTGCATGGCGGCGAGCTGCTGTTGGTTGTTACCGCCCTTCAGCATGTTCTGCGCCCGCTGCATCTGCTTCTTCTGGCCACCAACCCGCTTGGCCATGCCGGCCATCATGCGATGCTGGGAAAGAAGATCTTCAACCTCACGAACGGTGGTACCACTGCCGTGGGCAATACGAACCATACGGCTGGGCTGATCAACAAAGGTCTTGCCGTCGCTGTCAAGCTCGGTAGCGGTCATACTGTCGAAGATGTAAATCATGCGACGGAGCTTCATGGAACCGTCCTCGTCATCCAGGCCCTGGGTCAGGTTGGAGAGACCGGGGATCATGCCAGACAACTTGGACAGAGGGCCCATCTTCATAATGGAAGTGATGTTCTCGCGGAAATCACGAATAGTGTAGATACCCTCGGCAATGTGCTTGTAGGTCTCCTTGGCCGAGCTGGAATCCTTGGTGATGGCTTGCACGTGCTCAACAAGACTGGCCACATCGCCCATACCCAGAAGCTTCTGAACGAATGCACGAGGCTCGAATCGTTCAAGATCCATCATGTGTTCACCAGTACCGAGAAAGATGATCGGTGTGTGTGTAGCGGCAACGGCGGAGATGGCACCACCACCGGCGGCGTTACCGTCGGTCTTGGTAATGATAATGGCACCAAAGTCAGCAGTGGCCTTGAAAGCAGCCGACTGGGACTCGGCGGCCTGACCGATAGTACCGTCAAGAACGAGAATGGTCTGGTCGGGGGTGACGGCAGTCTGAATCTGGGTCATCTCAGTGAAGAGCTCCTCCTCCTGACGATGACGACCACTAGTATCCACGATAATAATATCGAACCGCTCCTTCTTGAACTTGGCAACACCCTCAGCTGCCACGATGGCGGGATCGGTCTGGGTCAAGCTACCGTAGTATGGAATCTTGGCCTTGGTGGCATTCTGCTTCAGCTGGTCGAAAGCACCAGCACGGAAGGTATCCGCGCAGACGAGCGCCGTCTTGAATCCGCGGGTCTGGTAGTGACGAGCCAACTTGGTACAGGTGGTGGTCTTACCCGCACCCTGAAGACCGACAAACATGATCACATTGGGGCGACCCTTCTTGGGGCGGAAGGGCTGCGCATGAGGGTCGACCAATGCCACCAGCTCATCGAAGACGGTCTTCTGGATGAGACGCTTCTTGTTGACGGCGGCGGGAAGCGAGGAGAAGTTGACGCTAGTTTTGATGGACTTGCGAAGGGTCTGGACGAGACGGACGTTGACATCGGCGGAGAGGAGGGCAGCACAGATCTCTTTGAGCATGTCATCGAATGCCTGGCCTGGTTAGCATACACAGTCGTTGCGGTCCCCATTGAGGCGAGGGCAATGCGCACCTTCTCATCGAGGTTGTTAGACCTCGTTAGGTCATTAACGGCGGAGTTGATACGCCGCCCAAGATCCTGAAGAACCATGATGGATGGTTGAAGGAGACTGTAGGAGAGTTAATTGACAGCAATCCTGGGGATTCCCAGGAAGACCACAAGTGGAGGGGCGACAGCCGAAAGGCCAAGGAGGCAATGCGGAGTCCCAATCGGAGAGCGGGAGGGTCTCACCGCCCAAAAAAAAGTTGAACCGCTTTGAGATGAACTTGCTCCAACTTGCAGTTGATACCTCCCAACTTTCAAATTGAAATCCCTTTCACAATGGTTGGGTCATATTCAAAGAAGCGCAAGGTGCAGGATGGCATGCAGGGCAAGACCAGCCGGCCCAAGAAGTTCCGCAGGCAGCGCGAGTATCACAGCGGCTCCGAGGACGAGCAGGACGATGATTCAGGCACTTTCAAGCCTGTCAATCTCGGCGATTCGGATGAGGAAGGAGGTGTTTCAGTGAACAGCATCCCTGTTGCTCCACGTCTTCCTAAGAAGACCACCAAGTCGACACCTGCGCCTAAGCAAAAACCTGCCGTTGATGAAGAAGACGCCAGCGAGAACGACGACAACGATGTGGAAGACGATGAAGCGGATGAGGAAGACCTTGATGCCTCTGGCTCTGAAGAAAACGATGATCTTTCCGACGATGAGCAATCTACTACAGGCGGCAAGCGCCGTCCTATCGCCAAGCGCAACGATCCCACTGCATTCTCTACGTCCATCTCCAAAATTCTGTCCACCAAGCTCCCAGCCTCTGCCCGTGCCGACCCTGTCCTTTCCCGAAGCAGATACGCTGCGCAACTAAGCAGTGAATGGGATAATCAGAAACTCGACAACCAAGCTCGCGCTAAGATGCGCGCCGAGAAGAAGGAGGAATTAGACCGCGGACGTGTTCGTGATGTGATGGGTATTGAGAGAGGTCTGACGGGACAAGTTGGAGAGGAGGAGAAGCGTCTGCGCAAGACTGCGCAACGTGGTGTGGTCAAGCTGTTCAATGCCGTCCGTGCTGCTCAGGTCCGGGGTGAAGAGGCTGCCAAAGACGAGCGCAAGAAGGGAACTGTTGGTATGGGAGAGCGGGAGAAGGCTGTGAATGAGGTCAGCAAGCAGGGCTTCCTGGAGCTGATCAATGGCAAGAAGGGAAAGCCGTTGAATATCGAGGAGGCTTAAAAACGGGAGCTATGATTACTACCTATGGCATGTTTCTGGCGTTGGGAGATTTCTATCTGATTGTTTTTTTGTTCTGTTGTTTTTGGATTCACCTGTAAATCAGTGTTATGGAATGTTCTTATACAAATGGTACAGGAGATGTTTCATTCGGTATCTTGCAGGTCTGCTCGCCCAAATGAAATGCAAAATAATACAGGGTCCTTCTGGACTGAAGTGTTCTCATCATTGCGCCCGTTCATGGATATCTACTCCATAGACATGACTCCCCTAGTTTTGATTAATCTCACACTCATTTCGACTCGAAGTCACTCGCCTGGAGGTTTCGGGTCATAGAGGGGAGGCGCACAACCAGGCCATCCAGTTCCTTGGTCATGATCACCTGGCAGCCCAATCGCGATGTCTCCGTCAGACCAAAAGCAAGATCCAGCATATCGTTCTCGTCATCCGAAGGCTCCTCCATCTTGTCGAAAATGTCCGGGTCTTCGACAATCACATGGCATGTGGAACAGGCACAAGAGCCACCGCAGGCACCTATTACACAAGTAAAGTTAGACTGTGGCCGATATCCATAGCAAGGTGAACATACCCTCCATCTCAAGATCGTTGGCCTGCGCAATGTCCAAAAGGTTATCTCCCTCGGCCACCTGCAATTCAACCTTGGTACCATCCTTGTCAATGAATGTCACATTGATCCTGTTCCCGCGGTTAGTAAAGCCAGGCTATCTCAAGTCCGCCATGTGTTGACTCACTCCTCGCCAGCTTTCGGCGGTGTGATATGGCCGTGGGCAGCTTGCGCCGTCACGGAGAAGCATCGCCGTGTCTCCTTCCACCCCTGCGACACCGTCCGGAGGCTATTCTTTGCTCCAGTATTCCACTGACTCGACTTTGCAGCTCCTCCGGTTCTCCACGGCGCTGCGGAATAACTAACGTATCTCCGCGGGCGAGCAAGACACACGTCGCCGGCGCTGGCCTTGGGCACAGCACGGCGCAATTGCAGGCCAACTTCTCGCCAGAGGGCCATCGTGTAGAGTGTGGTCTTCAACGAAGTAGAGAAGAGGGGGGAAAGGAAGTAAGTGTATTCGGACACGAAAGTCGGGAAAGATCTGGGGCGAGGAACAGAGCGGGCAGGGCGATCGTCCAATGGCCGGCAACGAAAAAAAACGGACTGACTAAAGCTAAAGGCGGCGTCGGACTGTTGGGCTTGAGTCCAACTCTTGATTCTCCGAACCTCGACTCTTTTTTTTTATCCCCGAATCCAATCACTCCCTCTTCTCGTCATCCCACCATGGCCACTCGTGAAGGGATCAATCCTTTGCGGCCATACTATATCCCTCAGTCGGGCTTATCGCCCACCGCCACAAATGTCACTACCGAGGTGACGTCGTCCTCATCAGCCCAAGTGTTTGGGAGCTCGGCGCGCGACCTCATCCTGGATATCGACTATGCCGACTATCTCGACTCTTCACCGTCGGTGTCAGATTGGGTCAGAGATGCTCTGAACAGAGCGCTCGTGCGGTATAGCAAGGTCCTCACAGCGCAGCCTTTCGATGTCGCCAAAACCATCCTGCAGGTGTATGTCGTGCCAGATCCGATAGAGGAACAGGAGGAGCGGAAGGCAACTCCGGGAGCTGAAGGAAGCTCGTATGACTCGGTATGATCGTTTGCTTGTTTTTGGAAATGCTAGCAAGGCTGATATGTTCATCTGTAGGACTCGGAATCATCGGGCGATGAGAGCATTTACTTCACATCGGCAGCGCCGGCCACACCCACACCGACAACACCACGAACCCGAAGGGGTCGGCATCACCACATCACCGACCGTAGTGGTTACATTCGCCCGGAGGCGGCCCCAGCACCGTCTAAACATGCGCTCACCCTCCGCAATCCCAACTCCTTAATGGATGTCCTCTCCCAGCTTTGGTCGACCAGCGGACCAAGCTCCCCTTGGAAGGCATCCAATGCGACATTTATCTACTCACTTCTCCTTCCAACCCTGAACACCTTTATCCGCAGTCTTTTGTCTGCTATCGTGGGCCTACCAGAGGAGGACATTGCCTCATCTATGGCAGCTGATATCTTGACGGCACCCTCCCCGATGGCCACACTCATCCTCTCCTTCATTTCGTCGTCCCTCTCCGCGATCATGCTCTCCCCCATCGACACAGCGCGCACCTTCTTAATGCTCACGCCTGCAACCCACGGCCCTCGCTCCCTCATCCGCGCTATCCGCCAACTCCCCACCCCCAACTGCACCATCCCACAACATCTCGTCCCAATCACCATTCTCCACTCCAGTTTGCCCAACTTTATCACGACATCAGCCCCACTCTTCCTCCGATCCTACCTGTCAATCGACCCCCTCCTCAATCCCTCTATGTGGAATCTCTTTAGCTTCCTCAGCTCCGGCCTCGAACTCGCCGTGCGCTTCCCACTCGAGACCGTCCTTCGCCGCGCCCAAATCGCGACCTACACTTCCCTTAGTCTGCGCCAGAAATCCTTTGGCGGCAGTATCTCCGCTGCATCTATCGACGCTTCAGATGTAGAAACTATCGTTCCTACACCACGCACCTACCGCGGTGTCGTGGGTACCATGTGGCACATTGTGCACGAGGAGGGCGTTCGCTCCGCCCCCTCCGATGCCGAGCGTGCCCGTCTCGCCGTCGGCCGACCTACCACCAAGCAGCAAGTCTCGAAGCGCCAGCAGGGCCAGGGTATTCAGGGTCTGTACCGCGGCTGGCGCATTGGCATGTGGGGTATCGCTGGTATCTGGGGAGCCAACATCCTCGGCGGATTTGCTGGCACCGGCGAGGAAGAAGTGGCCATGCTGGGTGGACACGGCCGGTCCAGCGGCGGTCGCTTCTAAGCAGCAAGTCTCGTTCTTGTATCCATCCTGGTGGTGGTATGACACTCACCTTGGATAATCCGGTAATAAACTATACCAGCTTTTTGGTCAACATCCCCTTCCAGTGTCAGTTTGATGATCAACAGCCCGGGAAATAGATTGGTGCGGGTGTTATGTTACGAGGTTGATTTTTCTTTCTTTTTACTCGACTCTCCCCTCCTCCCTCTGTTCACGTATACCCCAGGGAATGGATCCAGGGGCAGGCGATTGGCGTCGGTGATTAATTCCGCGACATGTATAAAACCTCTTCTTTTACAAAGTATCCTGAAACACGGAGTAATTCCATAAAGTCGAGTTATTTCCAGAGCAATCGCGTTCGCCGTACTCTATCTATCGAGATATCAATATGGAGGGTTTAGTGTCGAGGTGTGTAACCATATCTATCTGTTACAGCTCCGAATCTCACGAGGGTAAATCATTTCATTCATCAATAACACAGTGTACACATGACAATAAATCAAACGAGGCCATAACGCTGCTACAATCCAATCCGTCTAGAAGAGTGGAGTCAAATCGAGACATGAAAAGTGGGCAAAAACAGCCACTATCCAACCATAGACCAGGTTCATATCGGTCAGGAAGGGTCTCTATGACGTCGATCCAACACGGGGAGACGCCAGAGGTTCACAGGAAACATAAGAAAAGTCAATGACGTGCTTTTGGGAAGAGGAGATGGTGAGCGTTGGGAGGTCGGAGGGTATGCTGCCAACGATGTAAGTTGGCTGGCTCTCCAAGTTCCCAAGTGCAGTGATGGTGTAACCGTGCAACCCCGCGTAAAGATAGGGTCGCACACTCATGAAAAGCAAAAGAAAAAGAACAAAAGATGGAGACCGTATAGTGGTACATGAAGCAATCGGGAGGGTGGGTATCAAGGTTTGCCGCGAGGCAGAGAGAAAGGAAAAAGGGGACCCGATGCAGATGTCATGACGGGGGACAACATCGGAGAAGAATCATAAAGTAAGAAAGGATTTTATTTATCAGCGAAACGCCGATCAAAGTAGCGGAGAACACCCATGACGCTGGCTGCTTCAACTTCCATAGCAGGACGGCTGCCACGAGCCTCGGCTAGCGCCAATTCCTGGGGATTGGGAAGGGTGTGCAGCTTCGGCAGCCATGTTGAAATCTCGTCGCTGGCCCGAGAGAAGTTTGGATGACGCGAAAGCGTAGTAAAAGCGTCTGCACAGCTCAGGGTGAGTGCATTGGGCGTAGAGGGCTTGGGTGCAGTAGATTGCGGAGGCATGGAGGGGTTGTTACGCGCGGTTGAGGAGGTGGGGGCATTGCGCGACATGCAGCATCCCCCGTCGGCTCCCTTGCCACCGCAGCATCCTCCTCCCCCTGGAGTTCCGCTTGCTGACCGGGAGGCTGCCAGCGTCTTGCAAAAAAGAGTGCTCCGAGGATCGGCAAGACACTGAGCGCAGGTACCGGGGCCATTGGCGCAGGGGTTGGTCGTTTGGCTGATCGGTGGGAGAACTACTTCCGAGCGGACATCACCGTCGGAAGGTGGAGGGGTGAATTGGGAGATAGACTGGATGGGAGCAAGACGGTTGTTCTCGAAAGAATTGCCGCGCCCACGTTGCTGCTGTTGCTGCTGCTCCTGGGCTGCCATCTCGGCGCAGATGCAGGGTGTGCCGTCCTGGCAGAAACCGCAGGGGTCCACAGGTGGCGAAGAGACATTGCTAGTGTTGTTGGAGCTGGTCTGCACGGGAACGGCGGCAAATCGGGATGTAAAATCAATCTCCATCTCCTCCGGGTCCGGCTTGATCTGCGGCTCTGACATTTCACGGACGGGGCTGCCCACACCGTGAGGGGGATGTCTAGCACGAGAGGACTCGTGGGTATCGATGGGCATTCCAAAGGCATCTTCAATACACTGGCAGTGCGTAGAAGTGCAGCTGTTGCATCCCAGGGGCACGTTATCATCTTCCTTGTTCTGGTCGGCGCTAGTTGCGACCACACCTTCCATGCGGGAGCTTCGGGTTGAGGGACGATTGCGTGGTGGAAGCGGCACCGAGTCGGGCATAGCAGAGGGTTTGTCGTGACTGGTCGAGGCAGACACGGACGACCGGAATTCCTTGACAAGAGCCTCTTTGGCACTTCGTTCGATCGAAACTTCCTTCTCCAGGGAATGACATCGGTCGCGCCACCAGTTCACTTCCTCCCGGGCCTGTTCCACCTCTCTCGACAGGTTGCTGATCTGTTCGGTCAAGGTGGCAATGCGGACTTCATGGCCATCCTCGATCTCTTTGATTTGCTCCTCGAGTTCCTGGACTCGGGCGGCCCTTCGCTCTCGGAAGGCTCGCTGGGCAGCTCGGTTTTGAGCCTTGCGCTTGGTGGGTGGTGTATCTGTCGCAGGCTTGCGACCGGGCTTGGGGCGAGGTGGGATCACCCATTCCTTGGAGGTGATAGAGCCGGGAGTGTCAGGACCTGGTGAGGGAGCTACGGACGGCCGGGCGGCCAAGGCGGGGGCCATAGCCAGTGGCGGGGCGGCGAGGATGGCCTGTGCAGGCGTGATGGACACGCCTGTCGTGGCCATTATGATGCTGAAATCACTTCAGCAACTGGGATTGGGGTCAGCAGGAACATAGAGGAAGTTCGAGGAAGATTGCAAGGTTGAAGGGAGGACGAGGTCGGGCGGCCTCGGGAAGTACGCACGGTCGTCAGTCTCGGTCGGAAGGGCGGATGTGGGCTCATACGAGCCGATAAGCGAGGGGCTTGGAATGGGAACGCACACCACGGGGGAAGGTGAGGTGATATGGTTGAGAAGGGAAAGGAATGGGATGAGAGGGAATAAGGGAGTCAAGATGAAGAGATCAAGATCAGCTAGCAAGGGAAATAAGACGGAGAGTTTAGGGCAAAAAAGTGGGAAGAGAAGGGAGAAGAAAAAGGCGATGATCAGATTAGATTGTCCTCACATGATGCCGGTTTCGGATGCGCTGGTCGGTGGTCCAAAACCACTCAAAGTAGTACTCAAAGGTGGAGCTATTGGCATGGGATTCATTGGTTCTACTCCTCAGTCAGAGTTTTTATCAGATCGTGAGGACCCAGCACCCCCGAACAGTGGGCTGACCTGGCTAGCTATTAACTACGAATAATGATTCCTTTGTCCTAAGAGGATTAGTCAACACCTACAGTACTATGATGCTCGTCAGGGAAGAATACCACAGTGAGAAAATACTGGTGATTTGACCACTAACGGGACTCCGTAGTACAATCAGCACTTTGCATTAACATTTACTCTCCTTGTGAACTAATTGAAGAAATCACAGAATGCAGAATCTGCCTAATCCTCCGACCGTGGATGGGCTACTGTAGCCCATCTACCTTGCTCTACATTCGCTCATCGACCCCATCCAACATGGAGTATTGCCTAGCAGAATCGGCGCTCGCACCGATCGGCGTCATCTCTATACTCCTAAAGATCTCCTCCGACCGAGTCCTGCTAGCGGTGTAACCGACATGTGGATCGACAGGCTAGGAAATCATAATAAATCCACGTCCTCCAACGCCGCTCTCGGGAGAACACCGTGATCTTATCTGATGGCGCTAGTGTCCCGTTCGGGCAATCCGGACGACCGTGATCCACGTTTGCATTTTCCTGCCCGCCGATCCATGAAAGAGGCAATTGCGATGACGAGAAGAAGACAGAGAGAAAAATTGGAGAAACGGGCCACCCCCTCCTCCATCACCTTCCAATTCCTTCCCGTTATTGGTGCTTGGCTGCAGCATCTTGGCTGCTCCCTCTTTCTTATCAATCAGTGGCACCTTGCTTCCCCCCGCCCCCTCTGCCCTAGTCCACTTACCTACATAATGCCGAACCAGAGCCGAAAACCGGATTTTTCGCAAGCTACGCTTTCTTTGGGAAGATGCTTACCCTTGTTGGGTGGGTAGGAGTAGACTTTGCTGGCCGAAATGCCCGTCGGCGTCATCACTGGGAAATGGGTTCCGGTGTAGGCTCAGTGAGGACTACCTGCGACTGAATCAATTACATAACCAGCATTAAAAACACTACTGATCCTTCAATGCAGCTCGATCATGACTCACGGATCAAAAGATGAGGATGTGACTTGGTGGCAATGGCATGGGAATAGAGACGGGCAAAGACCCGCATCGGTGATATATTCTACTTCATCCCTTTCATTACGGGATTTGCTCTGGCCTTACTAGACTTATACAATTTCTGGCCGTTAGGATAATTCAAGAACTACGAAAGGTCGGATAGACTAAGATTGCTTTTCTGTTTGTCCATAAAGGATGTCCTCTCATCGTATGGTACACTAACTAATAAGACTCCAAAGAACGTGTTCTCAGGCACCTCTTCAACGACAAACGCCAAACTCTCTACAACTCTCCAGAAGTCAATTTGGTATTGGTAGGACTTACTATATACTTCATCGTTCATCGTAACTCGGTCAAGGTGGGTGCCCCAGTAGACGGAGGAGCAGAGTACTTCGTCTGCACAAAGACCTTCTGCATACCCCGATCTCGCCGGTTAAATGCTGCATATACTTGCTCCATATCCTCCAGACGCATGCGATGGGATACCATATCCAGCGGATTGATTTTTCCTTCCTGAATGAGACCCATGAGCTCTTTCCAGTATTTCTGGACGGGGGCCTGGCCATTTCCAATGAATCGAACACCAGTCTCCATAAGTGCTCCGATGTTGAAGTGGTTCGTCTGGAAGTGTTAGCACGTATAATCGATACTCGGCCCATTCAGGTGTATAGAAAGTTGGCGGCTGCACTTACATATCCCGCGTAAATCCCTGTAACACCCACCCGTCCAAACGGTCTCACGGACGTGATCATCTCATTCAAAATCTCCGAACTATCCGTCTCCATGCCCAGCATCAACTCAAAATAATGCGCCCATCCCTTCGCATACTCTCCCGCGGCACATTCCAGCGCCACGTCAGGTCCTCCATCGACCATTTTCTTCAACTTCGACGCAACCGACTCTCCCTTGGGAAGCTTTGTGAAATCGATAGTCTCGAGTTTGGGCGCCTTGCTCTTGACAAAGTCCAATCGCCAGGCTCCGCCCCCACCATCGATTAGGATGACCCGACTAGCACCGTGATAGAAGCTGAATTCGGCACACATTTGGCCAATGGGTCCGCCGCCCCAGATGGCGACTACGTCTCCCTTTTGGACGCCCGTATCGACGACGCAGTGCCAGGATGTCGCGATCACGTCTGATAAAAAGAGGGCTTTTTCGTCGGGGACGTCGTCTGGGATTGGGAAGAGATTGGTGTTTCCGTAGGGTACGCGGAGGTATTCTGCTTGGCCGCCGGCAAAGCCGCCCGTGAAATGGGAGTATCCGAACATGCCTGTTCATTGTTAGCGCTCATGTTAATATTCCAAGGGAATTGTTCAAGGTGACATACCGGCCGTTCGGTTGCCGTACATGGCATTGCTGATGGTATTTTGATTGGTGTTGTCGCACTGCGAGTACAATTCTCTGTCGCAGTTCTTGCAGTGACCACAGGCGATCGGGAAGGATACTACCACTCGATCACCAGGTTTGACCTTGGTTGCCTCGGGTCCTACGCTATCGACAATTCCACAGCACTCGTGGCCCAGTACATCGCCCTTTTGAAGCTGAGGGATGACTCCTGTGGGAAGGGATTAGTGTTATGAACAGGGGGGTTAATGGGTGTAGATTGCTCTTACCATGATACAGATGAAGATCACTTCCACAGATCGTGCTTCCGGTCACTTTCACAATCACGTCACCTGGATCAATGACTCTCGGTTTCGGCATCTCCACTGCAATAGAGATGTTGTTTAGCAGCTACATAACGTCATGTTTTTCATAGAGTCAACATACCCACAGAGACCTTATTCTTGCCCTGCCAGGTGGTGGCCTTGATCAAGGGGCCACTTTCCATACCAAATTCATTATTATAGTTGCTCACATCGGTGGTGATTGTTGCGTTATCATCGTGGCCAATTACTTTCTCCACAACATTGGCAGCCTGAGATACAGCCATATTGGATAGTTGGGATTTGATTGCCTTGAAAGTAATGCTTTTAGGTACAAAGAAGACGAGAAGTTTTTTGCACCTTCTGTATCGTTCATTTTGTACTTGGCATTAAGGTTTAGATTTATCATTACCCGTCTCCGCGTCATTGGAGTATAAGAGGTTTCGACTATTGTACAAGCTTGATGTTATACTGAGCCAAGTTTCGGGTGGCATTTTGACCGCTGACATCACTATTAGATAGTGACCCTGCGTTCCGATGACTAGTCATTTTTCAAGTTTCGGATTACAATTCTAAAAAATCTAGGAATGTGTGCAACCTTACTACCTAATACATTTCCGGTTATCTTAATTTGGCTCGGAGTCATGGTCTATTGTCTTGAGGTTCATACCAGCCCAGCGAAGATGGATGGCGGCAGCCAGCCCGCCTACACGGGGGTTGATCAGGTTTAGCCTGAATGGGCGACTTGAGGGCTTGATTTCTTTGAAATTTGAGGGTCCATAGTAAGTTATGCTTGGTCCTAGTCCTTTCAAGCTCATTTACTCACATTAACCTTACCTTAATCGGATTTATGGTGTGGTGCGTGAATCTATGGAAATGTTAAGGAAAACTATAGATTTGGTTGCGGGGATATGTATTTGTTTCTCCGCTGTGAATGCTCTGCTCCACCTGCATCAAGACACCATGGACACCTCGCGGCTCTAGGTGGGAGACCATATTTGAAACCAGCCTGTGTCACATAAAGCTTAATGAAGGATCGGCCGGGGCGATTAACAGGCACACCAACCTTAGGGAGTACCGGTCATGGCCTCGGATCTCGTTATCTGGTTATCTGGTTATCTAGCCGCAGTCGGGCCGTCGGCGATAAGCCAGGGGCAGCAGCCAGCAACCAGCCACCTTCACTCCGCCTTTTCCCCTCACGAGACTGAGAGTCATCTCCCATCTCCAACTCCGACTCCAATACTACCTTCCCCTCCATCCACAGTTCCCAATTCAATCTCGACTTCAATATCTACACCATGACCAGAAGACACCCCGCTGGCCTCGATCGGCCCTGGGCTTCCCAGATCTATGCTCAGCTGCCTGAGTGCAGCGATGCTCGTCCAACTCTAGCTGCACCTGCAGCCAAGCCAGCTCCTAAACCAGCCCCGACCGATGCGCCCGTCCGCCCCGAGGATTACTCCAAGCCTTATTGCGACTTCATGACCGCCAACCCGACCATCTTCCACGCGGTCAAGTCTTTCTCGCGAGATCTCGAGAAGCACGGCTACAAGCAGCTCTCGGAACGAGCGGTGTGGACCTCGGAGCTGAAGCGCGGCGGCAAGTTCTACGTCAGCCGTAACGGCAGCTCGCTGCTGGCTTTCAATATTGGCAAGGAATATCAGAGCGGTAATGGTATCGCGGTCGTGGCAGGGCACGTGGATGCTCTCACGGCCAAGCTGAAGCCCGTGGCCAAGCTCCCCACAAAGGCTGGCTTTAGGCAGCTGGCAGTTGCCCCGTATGCCGGCGGGCTGAACTCGACCTGGTGGGATCGTGACCTTGGTATTGGTGGTCGTGTGATTGTTCGCAACCCGGAGACTGGCAAGGTCGAATCTAAGCTGGTTAAGCTGGACTGGCCCATTGCCCGCATCCCCACCCTCGCTCCTCATTTCGGATCCCCTGCAAACGGGCCGTTCAACCAGGAAACCCAGATGGTGCCTATTATCGGCGTTGATAACTCTGATCTTTTCGAGGCATCCACGACTGAGTCGATTGACATCAAGGATGGAACCTTTGCCGCGACTCAACCTGAGAAACTTGTCAAGATTATCTCCAACGAGCTTGGTGTGACGGATTATAGCAACATTATTGATTGGGAGTTGGAGCTCTTTGATACTCAGCCAGCCCGAGTTGGTGGCTTGGAGAAGGACCTGATCTTTGCCGGTCGCATCGACGATAAACTCTGCTGCTATGCTGCCCACAAGGCACTGTTGGCTTCTAGCGATGAGACCTCTCCCGGAATTGTCAAGATGGTTGGCATGTTTGACGATGAAGAGATTGGCAGTTTGCTTCGCCAGGGTGCCAAATCCAACTTTATGAGCAGCGTCTTCGAGCGAATCACTGAGGCCTTTGCCGAGGGCTCTTACGGTCCCAACCTTCTCTCGCAGACCGTTGCCAACAGCTTCCTGGTCTCCTCCGATGTTATTCACGCCGTCAACCCCAACTTCCTCAACGTATACCTCGAGAACCATTCTCCTCGGCTGAACGTTGGTGTCACCGTGTCTTGCGATTCCAACGGTCACATGACCACCGACAGTGTCAGCCACAGCATCCTGAAGCGTGTCGCTGCTCGCTGTGGATCGAAGCTGCAGGTCTTCCAGATCCGGAACGATTCGCGCAGTGGTGGCACCATCGGCCCTATGACTAGCGCCCAGATTGGAATGCGAGCTATCGATTGCGGTATTCCTCAGCTCAGCATGCACAGTATTCGTGCTACCACTGGAAGCTTGGACCCTGGTCTTGGTGTGAAGCTGTTCAAGGGAGTCTTTGATTACTTCGAGGAGATCGATAAGGAGTTTGCCGACTTTTAAGTGAATACCTAGAATATGATGGTATAGAATTTGTTTGCGCAAGCCTTTGAAAGCGGGGTTTGTTTATTTGACTTATACAGCGTTCGCTAGAGCAATGGCTTTGAAGCAAGATTCGGTCTTTTAGGTCTGACAACCCTTGTCTAGTCTCATTGGTATACCTGAAATATAAATTAGTCTAAGTAAATATGTTTGAAAAGAAAGAACACGCCGAAGAGACAGTATTGAAATGGAAAGAAAAGTCTGTGATGGAGAAGGGCGAGGACTTCACTAGCCTGACAAGGGCAAGTAACTCTGGTGTATCCTTTCAAATCCCTGGATGGTGTACATATTCATACATCTAATGAAGCGTGAATTCTTCGCACAACGCTGGCATCGAGCGACGGGTATCATGTGCGCGAGGGAAACGAGGCAGTCGAAACACTATACTGATGCCGGTGCTGCTGCTGCCGTTGCTTCATAAGCTCCGTAATCGAAGGATGATCCGCCATCTGATTTTTCTCGACCAGAGATTTTCCGGCATACTGGAGGTTGCCTCCAGAAGTTAGTTCCAATACTCGCTCTGGATCTCCAGCTCCATACTCGGGGTCTTCGCAGGGTGCACCGAGCGTGGACTCGTCGTTCCAGGTGACTGAGTGGCCATTGGAGATACCGGTGGTACCCTGTGTGGGCTTGCTTCCTGTGAATGTAGACATGAGGCCGGGGATGATTCTGGAGAGGAGTGGCTTTAGAGTTGGGAGGCAGGCGCAGATTATGCCGGTGTTGCATTCGATGGCGGACCATGAGGCTGCGCCGACGTTGTCGTCTGGAAATTAGATAGAATATTGGATTAGTTGACATGATCCGTAGGCAAAGATAGTGTGGTACATACAGGTAGGATCAGTTGAGTCCGAGATTTTCTTCAGACTGACCAGACGGACGATACTGGTAATGCAGACGCTATGCAAAGGATTAGTCTCAACAATAATAGCCCTGTTCGATATAGAAGATTCACTCACAAACCACCCAAAGCAAACATAATCATCAATACAACCTTCTGCCTCCTCGGAATATCGATAGCAATCAAAGCCGGAATGGGGATAATCAGAATAGCCAGATCAGTGGTGATATGCATACTCGCATTCGAAAACCATAAGCCAGGTCTACTCAAACAAAAGCCCGGAAGAGTAGGATTCCAAAATTTGGCCACAGGAATACAATTCAGGAAGGCGCTGACCACACACCAAGTTCCATATATGCCTAGAATCGTGATCATCACCCAGCAGACGATGCGCATGCGCCGTGTGGGGAAGACCCGGAAGTATTGCATGAGGATGGATGCTTTTGCGCAGAGAACGGCGGCGTTGTAGAAGGGGATTGTGAGCCAGAATGCCTGATTTTGAATTTGGTTAAATTGGATTTTTTGAAGCCAATATTGGGGTCTGACATACCTTCATTTGTCTTTCAAGGATTTTTGGTGGGATGTCTTTGAGATGCATTCCCATTCCACTCGTAGCCTCGACGATATCTAGGCCCATGAAGATGAAGGAGTTGATCTGTGTAGATAGTAAGCCCCCGTAGACGACAAGAACCATAGCAACTCACCAATGCAACAACGACCATCCAGTCATTGGCTTCCAAGAGCCTCAGAAATTTGAGTCGAGTATAGAGCCGAATTCCGACAAAGGAGGCTGCCAGTGATGTGAAGACAACGCTGACAACTAAACCTTGCATGCCCCGGGGAGACAGATAGGGGTTGTCATCCTCTCGTGTGAAGATAGCATCACGAAGTTGAAACACATTCATCTTCAACGACCGCTGAGGACCAAGATTGACTGATTTGTGAGATTCCACAGACAGTGTTTGCTAACCAGGATCAATTCAGTTTCCTGATACAGAGGATACCACCGTCCACAGATCTAAAGCCGGACCACGGAGCCAAAAGATTGAGACAGAGCGGTCGTAATTCTCAACGAATGATGAAATACAGATAGCCTTAAATCCCCAGATCCACGAGAAAAAGGGAACTCAGTTAGGGGTGCCTAGGGCACTTCTCCTATTATACCATGCACGATCCAATATACTTTCCTCCAACTATGATACAAAACAATTGGATGGTTCAATAAAGAATCCAACTAGACAATGTAGTTGCCATGAGCGGTTGGAGCCAAAATTCACTAGTGTCGTCTCCCAGGGTGAAGGCGTGGCCAAGGTGAGACTCCCTGCATAATGTTGCCTGGCTCCCCCAGGTTGGTGGATCTCGTGAGAACAGAACCCTAGGTTACGGGTGGGCATGTTATAAGTTGAGGGCGCAAGGGGCTGTGTCCGACGAGCTGGGTCCCCGCTGTTCTCCGAGTCCTTCAATAATATATGAGCGGAGATGTTAACCTCTGTACGCCTCTTTCTCAACCTAAACCTTGCTGTCAGTCGTCTCTTTGTTTGTAGTTACCCCCAAATGGCAGTTATGAGACACTACGTAGTCTTAAGTTATGACAAGGCGTCAACTGTGTCTCGAAAGTGAAGATTAAGTGTTCAAAAAGTCTACCCTCCTTTTTATTAGTAACGTAGTTTCAAGAGAAGTCGACGATCAAGCGAATCATGCATATGTAATTGGTTATTTAATGTACTGATCGGACTCCATGCTTTACGAAGATCAATAGAAATTCAGACTCCAAGCCTCATCCATACGGATGGATTTCTAACCGCAAACGCTAATTAGATGGACTTTTTACTCTATGGCCGAGGCCTAGGCAGATCCTTAGTTTATAATTTTACCTATGAACCTCCAAATAGAAAGCGAAAATGGCAACTTGCGCACCTGGTGATATTAAAGATCGGCAACCAAGACCACGCTACTGTACATACAAGGCACGGTACATCATGCGCCTGCAGCCAATGCAACGCGGACGACGGACTCCATCTAATCCCAGTATCCGGGATTCTTTAGACAGCGGATCTATCAGAAAAGGAGCTGCAGATTACCCGCGCGCTGCAGTCGATCAACATGATTTCAGCTTGGCCACCTCGTTCTCCCCCGCCTTAGTCACCTTGACATGAATGAACTGAATGACCAGCTTGATCTCAACTGTTACAACAAACGGAAGAAAATCCTCCAAAAGGTGACGCACAAACAATGTCGTTCCTCGAAGGATGCGCACTTGATGCGTTCATTAATTGGTGGGGCGTTTCATCCCGTACTTTAAGGCTTCGTTAAGCGTTAAGCTTACTGTCGGATCACGACGAGCAAGGGGCGGCCTGAGAACGAACAAACTTAACCACAAATAATATCCCCACAACAACGGCCCCTTTGTGTTTGAAAGCCATTGACAGGAGAGAACAATATAATGTAGCTTCTAGTCGAATCTGGGCAGTCACTGTCGCTTCGTTAGTCATACCAAAGCCGCGACCGTTCTAGAGTGATGCCCGTAAAAGCGCCACTCGGGCAAGGCGCGCGCTTCTTTAGTCACGAGTGGGCACAGAACTCAGTTCACAACTACAGTAGAATTTTGGAGATGATCAGTCTGTTGTGTACAGGGAGAAAAAGCAAGGCTGAGCGATTTGGTTACTCTGTAGTCTGTACTCCGTACTGCCCTACCATACATCTCTCATCCGGTTCGGTGGAAGGCTTCAATATCAACCTGCGGATATAACAACGAAAAACTTCATAGCATCGAGGAAACAATTCTGTAAGTGATCTTCAGCACCAAGTTATAAAGAGGTCACCATGGATCCTGGCCAAAACTTGAATTCCGCCGAAATTGAACAGCGCCACTTGGCTAAAGTGATCTATCACATCGAGCCACAGACTTCAACAAACTACCGTAAGGATCCATGAAGCTGCAAGCGCATCTCCCTTGACAGTCAAGATTCCCAATTTTTTCTTGTACTTCTCGCTCTTGCAAATTTCAATATATAATGATTTTCCTTTCTGATGTGGTTGGCCCGGGGGTTCATGCTTCACCTCGAACGCTAGGAGACAATCGACCGAACCTAAATCCCCAGCCTAGATGCTACAAAACGCTATACTGAAATACCCCAAGGCAATAATCTCGGTTGTACTAGAGAATGTGCTTCTGGAAAGTTCCGAACAATAGAGTCTCCACTGACAGATTCTTATTCAATACTCGCCTCCGGCCTGATGTCTATGCAGAATGACCCCAGTTATCGTGATAATGGCGGGTCTATGCGTGGTCTCAATTGAGATACCGGTCATTTCAAGGCGTAAAGATTAGGTTAGTCTTTCCTGCCGTCTCTTCAAGTTTGAATTACTACTAGTAGCTCATACGAGCAACTATCTCAAGGTGGGGGACATATTAAGTCTTGAGGAGTTGGACACTTGGTCTATTTAGTGTGCTTGTAAGGCAATAAATTCGTGATTTCTGTCATATACTTAGTACTTTTGTTAAACTAGATGTCACCAAGCATTATGCGATCTGCCATGTGGGCACACCGCTACTCAACCTCGTAGTAGACAAGCATATTTTAAACATGACAGCTTGACGCAGGAGAAGTCTACATACCGAGAAATGAAAATGTTGGAGAGCACAGTCAACCCACTTAAATTTGTGGTCTACCACATATTCAGCGCTCGCGTTGGGTAACAATCTGACAGTCACAGAAGTCTTATCATGACCTGGTCCGACCACTCTGCGTTCGAGAGGTCGTTGAGCTGTTATTACGCTGCCAAACCAAGGAGCAGAGACTCTTCTATTTCTCCCTCCTTAATGCTCGGATAATTTACGATCATTTCCCCGGAAAGCAGGAAGCTTCCCTCAAAAATAATTGCCAATATCCTTCATGCCGCTTTATGGGCCCATGTTACTTACCAAACCTTTGGGTGGGTGTACAATGTTGTTGTTCGGCAGAGGGAGATGGTAGGCGCGGCACCTGAGAAGCTTGGACGCTGTGACTCTGATTTAAGTTGACAAGGTGGATATCGAAAACAAGGTCATTAATTGCAGCACCTTGACCCTCTGTGCCGTATTGCCCCTCTTCCTAATCCATCATAGCCGTTAGGTAGCAGAGCGCATGGGGCTTCTGAGAGACCACGTGAAGGTGGACATGATTCTTGGTATGGCATTAATCCTACTGATACTTGACACTATTCGGCAGGCTTTGGTCCGAAGGACAGATTCATGCTGAGTCTAATGTAATCGGCAGGCATAAAAGTGTCACCAGGTTTCTGGGAGGCTCGGGTTCGTATTCGCGTTAGTCCCTATGTATTCGGCATTGTATACGGTCAACAGTACATATAGCATCGAGAAGCGGCATTTCAATGAGAGGAAAACAAGGGAAATATTGAGTATTAGATATATATTCCGGTCGGTCTATTCATATATGGATGGAGAACGCAATACCGCGTTCACTGGATTGTACCTCAGATTGGAAACGCTGTGATTGGATTTGGTATGATTGCGATATTGATGTGCATTCAAACATATCTAGTCGACGCGTTCACCATCCAGTGTTGAGGAGCCTTTTGGGTGCGCTTTTCCCACTGTTCGGGCTCAAACTGTATAACAGAATTGGCCTAGGCTGGGGTAACAGTGTCTTGGGATTTATTGCCTTGGCAATAGCCCCTATTCTTATAGGGTTTCGAATTTTTGGCGAGCGGATAAGAACAAATCCCAGGTGGCAGGTCAAGTTCTAGTGATAGCTATCAATCGTTTAAATAGCAAGCCTTTCCCCTTCCCCTTTGCTTCTTCAATTCTTCAAGTCAAAGAAAAATGCCGGACACCCCCGGAAATTTACCATAGTGCAGGTGGCTGTGGTCAGTTTTACTGGGTTGACTCCGCAGACTCTTCGCCTGAGTGCTGTCTGTCATAAGTCATAACGGCGGTCCAGTCCATAGTGCCAAATAAATCATCATGGATCCTCTTTAAATGAGGAAGGATCAGTTTTAAAAAGGGGCTAGATTAGGCAGCCGTAGGTGATAGGCCATGTGGGTGGGGACAAGGCTGGAGTGGCCCATCACCAAGTACGACTAGAACAACGGATTTTTTTTAGAAACCACCATAAAATCTGATCTTAACACGCTAGACTCCACAAATAATGTGGACTATCGACTTGGTTGAGTTAAAATTCCTAAAAACGGACCGTGTCCCGACAATTTCACACCTGCATTCGTACTTGGGCTCGTCAGCCTCTTGAGACCTGCAAACAATAAACTCTTTCCAATGACATTCACATTTAATATCCACTGTATTCAAACCTCACTTCTACACCGTCCCAACACTTGGGGTTTTACGACTGGAATTTGAAGCTGCATCTCATGAGAACGAACGATGAACTCCAGCGGTTCTGGAGTCGCTGAGGCCACTGTGCACCCGGCCGACTCCCCACAGGGCCGCCACAATTTCGACTTCAGAAAGTCAGCCCTGTCAACCCACAATCGCAAATACATTGAGCTTGATGATTTCACACCGTCGATGAATCACGTCCACAATGACCGAGGTCATGTAACTCCTTCTAAAAAGGGCAGCCGTTCTGTCTACATGCCAAAGACCCTATGGACACGTTCATTTGCCATAGCGATGGTCCTTGAAACGTTGGCCACAGTCGGGATCGAAAGGTGGGTTTCCAGCACGAATTTCAGATGTTTATTTGCAATACTCATAAATGTCAATAGTTGGGTATTTGTTAGCATGTTAGACCAGCTTGGCAAGATTGAGAAGGGGAATGCTACGCTGCGCATTCGGTCATTTCTTGGCCTTTACATATTCGCGCTTCTCTACGAGCTTGCACTTTCATACGACGCTTTACGACGCAAAAACACCTTTCAACTTTTTGGACTTTGTATCTGCAATTTTGGTCTGTTTACCTATGGTATCCTGCAGATGGGAGAAATCAAGAAAACCGTCATAGAAGTGGTGGCAGACACTGCGCGCAGTGACCAAATTTTGGGGATGTATCAGATCGAACTGATCTTGGTTCCAGTCTTCCTGGGTCTCGGTACTGCTATCATGATCTTCGTGACATGGAAGCTTCGTGCAGAGTTCTCCTGGTCAATCTATAAAGACATCAGCGCTGATTTGCGAATGAATCGCCGATACACTGTCTACCAGGTAAGACAATGCTGAGGTGACACACCGTTCTTTGCTAACGGCGTAGGTCTATATCGCGCTCCTCAAATTCGATTGGTTTTTCATATTTGGCACACAACTTCAGATCCTGCTTTCTATTCAAGACTTCGAGAATGAAGAGTTCCTGATCAATGCGGCCATGGTTCCTGTTGCTATAATCGCCTTATCTTTAGCGGCCCTTTTCTGTCGACGAGAGAAAAGGAAATCTCTCTTTGTTATAATGGTGAGGAGGTCATGTTGGGAATTCTTGAGTCGTTGGCTGACAATAATCGCAGATATTCATGGTTGCCATTTTGGCGAGTATCATCAGAACCATGTTTCAAATGTATCAGTCGCAGAACAGTAGTAGTCTCGGATCATTCAAAACCTCCCTCACGCTATTCGCTGCAATTGCAACCTTTTTGATTATGTCAACGCTTATCAACTCAGTTTGGTGTATGATGAATTTTCATAAAGGCTTGAAAGATTACGTCAAGCAACTCCGAGGCAAGAAGCCGGCTTCCAATCCGTCAGGGAATTGGAATTCAGAGATTAACTCGCGCTTTGAGCTCAACTAAAGCTTTTTATATGAATGAATGTCATCTGCAAACCAACAGTTCTTAAGAATGGTAAAATTGATTGAGCAGGCTGCATCTACATTTTATCTCAACCTTCGTCGGCTTTCAGTTTAGGAGATAAAAGATGGCATCGTTCTAGCAATGAATTACTTATATTCGACATTATTGCCTGATTCAAAGACCCATGGTCAATATCTTTTTGATGTTTGGGGGCTTGATGAGATCACTCAGAAGCAGGCTGGGGTTTTGCTGCCGACAATAGCTCTATTTCAGTACCACAAATTGATGCCTAAAGAAGTAGAGATTGGTATTCAGGTGTTACGAATGGGCTCTCGATGATGTGCAAAGAAATTTGCGGTTCGTATCTCGTATGTAATACGAGGGGTGGACCCTCAGTCTCGCATTCGGATACATCCTGCAACTACTTAAAGCTGAGGTGCTAAATATAGCACTCTATGATACCTTGAGCACAGGATAATTCAATTAATAGCATTGATCAATGAAAAGGAAGATTATATTGGGCTTGATATGACCCATTAGAGTTTTTCCTTCACTCACGTTCTTCTAATCGAATCTATCATTTCAAAAAATCCTTGGGTCCGTTCAACAAGATGGCCGAATACGTTCTCTACAACTACACGCCCTCTTTGGCAGTCGCTATCATTGCGCTTCTTTTGTTTCTCGCGGCGACAGTTGCTCATATATTTCTCGCCATCAAGCATCGACTGAAGTTTCTGACTGCGTTTATTGTTGGCGGCTTTTTCGAAGCCATTGGCTATGCCGCTAGAGCAGTGAATGCTCATCAAGCACCGAACTATGGAACTATGCCTTACGCCCTGCAGAGTGTTTTCATATTACTTGCACCATCACTTTTTGCGGCATCTATTTACATGGTACTTGGTCGCCTTATACGTCGAGTTGACGGAGATTCAAAATCTCTAATCAAATCCACAAAATTGACAAAGATTTTTGTCGTTGGAGATATCTTAGCCTTTCTTATTCAAAGCGGAGGTATGTATAAGTACAGCCCTAATTCCATATCAAGGTTTCTTTTTATTAATTAAGCCTACCTAGGCGGTGCCATCCTTACCGCTGCGAAATCTGCAAGCAAGATGAAACTCGGCGAAAACGTCATTATCGTCGGTCTTTTTGTCCAGATCCTCTTCTTTGGATTTTTTGTGGTTGTGTCGGTCATCTTCCAGAAAAGAATTGTCGCCAATCCTACCACAGAGTCCGTTACATGCACTGTCAACTGGAAGCGGTATCTTTTTATCATTTACTTCGCCAGTGCTATGATCATTATCCGATGCATCTACCGGGTCGTCGAGTATATCCAAGGGCAAACCGGCGTACTTCAAAGTCATGAGTACTATGCATACATGTTCGACGCCCTCCTGATGTTCCAAGTTATGGTTGTCTTCATTGTCTTTCACCCAAGTCAGATCTCTCGAGATACGCCAAAACTAGACGACACGGAGCTCATTTACCAGCGGCTGAATGAATGATTGTTCACCATGTGGTTGTAAAATTAGACTTATCTAGCGAATGACTTTCTTTTCATCAAATGAGCATCTTCAGTGCCCAGCACAAAACGTAATCACAGTACCCGACTTTGTTCCATTCTTATAGGAGTCGTGTAATGACACTAGATTCCGATTCCGGAAATGAGACCTTCCCGGCGTGAACTGGGTACAATGCTTTAAGAACGAATCAGTGATAATAGATAGCTACATGAACATAACGAGCCTGATGCGCTGAGGGAATGGCTGAAGATGAATATTTTTGGTTTCAATTAACTTATTGCCTATGTTACTCGCAAGTGCCCTTTGGAACAACAGTAATGAGATTATAAGCCAAAAATTCGGGATCGACTTGGGTCCAATGCCTAATAGTCTTTACTATCATGTAAAAGCTCAGAATCAAACGCTAGATAAAATGTCCTTTATCAAAATTGTGGTTATTGTTATTGTCTCGGTACAACTAAGTTTCTCTTATTGCAAGGAAACAGGCCGTCGATCGTCAGACGACTGGTTGCAGATAAACCCTCAGAGGGTGTTTCTGCCACATAAGGAAGTTTCTCTGCTGAATCCAGTTATGGGATTCCTCAGAGATTCGAAGATCAAAATTAAAGGTAACCAAGGCGAGAATCAGACGCATTTCACTGTATGCAAGACTAGGCAAGGTCAGCTCGGCTCCATTGGCCTCAAAAAGTCAAAACTTATTTTCGACCTAGGCAATTCCTTGGTCCAACATGGAAAGGCTGTAGCACTTCACGTCCATCATCCGTAAAGTCTGGATGCCCCCAAGAATCGCTCAGGGTGATAGGTATTTGCTTCTTTGAAATAATCTTCACGTCGATAGAGCGCCCATTGATGAATGGAGACATAAGTCTAGTTTTCACGATTAGTAGGCCTCATAAATTGAGGAGAAGCTTTCCTGGCTTACATTTTCTGGTATCAGGTTCCCTAGAATTGTTGCTCCACCGGGAGGGCAGACCTGTGGTAGCCTGCCCATTCGCTATAGGAGGATACATGCGTAGTCCTTCCTCCAGGCATGCCTGAAGATATGGGAGCTGGGCGACCGAGATCAAATTGATCTCCTCCTGGGATTGGAAAGCGGTGCGTATTTCCTTTTTCAATCTTTCATATGCATCCTCGTTTGTGAGGAAAAGGTAAGTCACTCCGCTCAGCAAAGATGCGGTTGTGTCCGAGCCGCCGATAATGAGAATCTCGGCATTTGCAATCAATTTCTCAACAGTCAGATTATAGCTCGTATCAGCATATGTAGAATAGCACTAGCATGGATAATATACTGAACAATTCGTCCTTCTTTTAAATAGACCGTCGATCAAATCATCCCTTTCTTCGGTGCGTTCCATTCTTCGTAGCATCTTCGCCTTGGTGAGTGTTTTGTGCTGTTCCTAGGCGTCACGCATTGATCTCGGGACCAAAGATAGCAGAGCTTTCTTGATTGAAGGATAGAACGACAGGGTTTGAAGAATTGTACCTAACTTTCCCGACCGAAAGATGCTTTTGATCCAAGTATCGTAATTTGAACCCTCCAGGCAGCGAACTGGCTCACCGAAAGCCAAGTCTCCAATGATATCAAAAGTGGTATAATTGTATCAATCCGATATTATGACTGAGTTCCCATCTCGAGAACTTTCACGCAGTCTCTGAATAAGAAGATCCAGGTAACTCCGTATCAAAGGTTCTTGAGATCGCATTGACTTTTCGGAAAATCCATGGGCCATTTGTCGGCGGAGGCGGCCATGCTCTTCTCTCTCTTCGTTGACAATGTGTCTAGGTAGCTCTTCTATCGGTTGATAGAACCAAGTTGCTTTGCTTAGCTCTTACTCCCCCTTTTTGTGTCCCATGATATTTTTCCAGGCATCAGGATGGGAAAAGGCGAGTTCATCCGGGGCAATGCGAGCTATGTCGCCATAACGCCTGTGCAGCTCAAGCATATCAAATGGAAGAGTTCCACGCGTTGCACGGTAGCAGTACGGTAATCGAGATATCGCATGAGAAATGGGTCCAGGGTATCGACTGAGGGGGTGAAGAAACACGTTGTAGAATGCGATCGACAGGAAGCCAGCAATCACCTTCAATTGTTAGCCAATGTTACCACTTTCGGATCAAGGGTGTGCACCATTGAAACACCAGTCACTAGTGCGTCCCCCATCTCAATGGAGAGAAATATATTTACGGGCTTATCTCTCAAGTTTGGTATATATTCAATCTCAAAGCGACGTGTTTCTTACGGCTGAAGGCTGGCAATAGGTAAGATGTATGGCCAACGCTGCGGGGGCATGCTAGTGAGTAAATAGTGCAGTGCGATAATCTTTCACATGTAGAATTGAAACCGGGAAACGATAGATCCGCGCATCCTTGGGCCTGAAATTAAAAGTCATGCTAACCTAAACCAGCTGCGAAGGTGTAATTCCAGACTAAAGGGGGCTCATTGGTTACTCGAGGCACGATCTACACCCATTCGTACTTCAGCCGAATACGAACCCGAACCCGAATTCGATCTGAACGGGCTGGTATGAAGTGGAGACTATGAAAATTCAGGTGGAAGAAGATATTTTTAATTTTTAAGCTTATTTATCTATAGTTAGTTATGAACAGTAGTCGTATTCGCATCCAACTTCGGGTTTTGTCCTAGGCTACACTGATTTCTGAACCGCATCCAGAGATCTCATGGTGTTCGCGCCACCAAAAAACCAGGCAATGATATTTTCTACTTTTTGGTCCAAATTGTTACAAGCATTGCAGAATCTACATAAACTACCTGCAATCATCCTATCTATGAATTTTCAGAAGCAACAAGTCTGTCGAATTCTTCCTCAGGAGTACTAGTACCGTCCTCATCTTTCCTCTCTTTCAATAAATTGTCGCGTCCATCGCAGTAAAACGAGTCGTCATGGCCACCGACAGCAGCTATGTTCTCTACCACTATACGCCCAATCTACCATGTGCGATCCTGTTAGCCATTCTTTTCGCATTGACGACTGCCTTCCATCTCTATCAACGAATCAAGGCACACTCAAAATACTTTAACCCGTTCATTGTGGGTGGTATCTGTCAGTCAAGCCGATCTCTCTACACGTTAGTTCGTTGTCTTGTATTTGCTGACCCTTTTTATAGTTCAAATAATTGGCTATGGAGCCCGCGCTGGCTCTCATTTCTTCATGCACTCCACAATTCTTTACGCAATTCAATCACTTCTGATCCTATTGGCACCAACGCTGTACGCAGCATCGATCTATATGGTACTCGGTCGAATCATTTCCTTCCTTCACGGCGAGCATCTGAGTTATATCCCGGTAAAATGGATGACAAAGATATTCGTTGCTGGAGACATTCTATCATTCATTCTTCAGGCAGCTGGTGAGTTGAAACAACTGCTAGTCATGGATTCATAGAGTTTCACTAATCACTGTTGTCTTTTCCTAAACAGGTGGTGGAATTATGACAAGTGGATCGGAAAGCACAATCAAGATCGGTCAATGGGTGATTGTAGCAGGTCTTTGCGTCCAACTCGTATTCTTCGGAGCATTCGTGATTACCTCTCTCATCTTCCATATCAAAATTATTCGATCGCCTACCATCGAAAGTGAGAGGTTTATGGCCAAGCATGGCTCGATCTGGCCCCGGGACTGGAGAGGTGTCTTGTTCGCATGCTACAGCGCAAGTGTGTTAATCTTGATTCGATCCGTCTACCGTCTGGTAGAATTTGTGCAAGGAAACGACGGGTATATCATCAGCCACGAAGTTTTCTTGTATGTGTTCGATGCCGCGATGATGTTCTTGGTGATGGGTGTGATGAATGTGTTCCATCCCTTTTTTGTTCTGAACAAAAAAGCGGAATTGCCCATTCCCCAGCCTGAAAGGAATGTCCAGTGGAAGTCCGACATCGAGATGCAACAGGATTCGTTTTCTGTTCGGCATTAGGTGAGGCGTGCTTTTGAATCTTGATTGTATCGGGGAGGGCAAATTATGGGAACAACGAAGAATAGATACGATTTTAGACGGATACATGTTTCTTTTGTTCAGTAATGGGGTTAAAAATGAATTTTCGAATTTTCATCGATTCACAATCATATTGTTGGGAAACTTAACGAAGCCCTCGGTAGGCATACTAGCTGGGAACCTGGCTCGCCTTCCATGATATATTTCACTCCGGTGATCGCTGCTTGTTGAGGGAAAACGTAATGATTGGTCCTAGATAGTTCTCCGAACCGAGAAATTAGGATATATATACTCTATATTTTGGACATCAGTCTGACTTCAAATAATGGAATTCTTCTCGGATCAGGAATAATCTCTATACTGGCTTTTGGAGCCGTTGTTACTGTACCTAGGGCTTCCCAGGACGATAAGATAAGGCGATAAGCGCGCACAGACCAACTTCCCAAGAAATTTCCTTTTTCACATCCCCGCGAAGAATTTCCCTTTACAAACAGCCACCGATTTCTGCAATACTCCTTGAGACTGGAGTTGCTGAAAGAAGCAGAAAAAATGGCGGATACAGTGCCATCATCGACCAAGCCCGTCCACACAATTGTGCTGGACGCTGGACCCATTATCAAGAATACCCCGCCATTGTCCACCCTACTCGCTCAATGCGACGAGATTATTACCACCCCTTCAGTGGTGAGCGAAATTCGCGATCCCGACGCCCGCGCTCGAGTCGAAACCCTTTACCTGCCTTTCCTAAAGCAGCGAACTCCGTCCCCGACAAGCTTCAATGTCATCAGCGAATTTGCCCGCAAAACGGGTGACCGATCTGTGCTGAGTCGAGTCGATATCGAGGTGCTGGCGCTAGCATATGAGATTGAGTGTGAGCGCAATGGTGGTGACTGGCGTCTGCGAAGCGTTCCTGGCCAGAAGCGCGTTAATGGAAAGCCACCTGTCAAGGAGGAGGAGGAAAAGAAGGAAGCGATGGAGGCTACTGTGGAAGAAGGCGTCGACGAGGCCACTGAGGCCGCTGTGACTGAGGTCGCCGAGGAAATCAAGGAGGGAGAGATGGCGCCGGCACAAGAAGAGGAGCCTGCTACAGAGAGCGCTACGATCGAGCCTTTGGCTGACGATGATACCCCCGAGGAGAGCAAGGACGAGGACGCGGCCGAGGCTGAGGAGGAAGATGATGCTGCTGATTCCGACGGAGAATGGATCACCCCCACCAACTACAAGAAGCGGCTGGCCCGCGATGAAAGTGGCTCGTCAGGAAATGGATCTGAGCCAAAGAGCATGCAGGTCGCAACCATGACCACCGATTTCGCGGTACGACGACCTGTCTGTATACTTGGATTAACCAGTTTAACTAATTCCGCCCGCAGTGCCAAAACGTCCTGTTGCAGATGAACCTGAACCTTTTGTCGACGACTACTCTTCAAAGAGTTCAACACCTCAAGTCATTCATCAAGCGTTGCCATGCCTGCTTCCTTACCACCAAGGAAATGAACAAGCAGTTCTGTCCTCGCTGCGGTAAAGACACTCTTACCCGTGTGTCCTGCACCACCACTGCCAACGGCCAATTTACCATGCATCTCAAGAAGAACATGCAATGGAACAACCGAGGCAACCGTTTCAGCGTTCCCAAGCCCGTTGCTGGTACCGCCAATGGCAAGTGGAAGGGCGGCGGTGGAAAGGGAGGATGGGGTACTGAGCTCATTCTCGCTGAGGATCAGAAGGAATTCACTCGGTCTACCATCGAGGAAGAGCGGCGCCAGCGCCGGGAACGGGACCTTATGGACGAAGATTACCTTCCTGGCATCTTGACTGGTGAGCGCAACAGGTCCGGAGGCCGCATCAAGGTCGGCGCCGGCCGCAACATCAACTCAAAGAAGCGCTAAGTGCAGCTTGTGGACAAATTTTGCATTACGGAATTACATGGACTGGAGTTTGGGGGGCATGCACAAAAGTCATTCAACCGTTTTTCTTGTTGCGATGGGCAACCTGCTCTGTTTATGAGTAATGACCGAAGCGAACGAAGCCGAACTCCTTACGATGAACCTTGCATATAGGATAGAACCGAATATAGAGAGATTGGTATATGTCAAAAGAACGATATCATTGGTAGATAGGGTTCCCCCAATGAATTATGACCCAAATCCTGGCCAGAAGCAATGCAGATCATAGCCATCCACAGACTATACAAGTAACACCAAGCGCCTAATCGGGGGTTTAATTACCCTGAAATCCATTTTTCCCAATTTTGAATGTCCCAGTTCAAGCAGTAGCGCTCTCCTCTGGTGGAAGACGAATATTAGTATGGAAAGATTCGCAGAGCCAATTATTGGCAGACGTACCGGGCTGCTGGGTGAGCAGGAGGCCGTAACGGCGCTTCAGGGTGACACGGTGGCGCGAGTACTTGTCATCGGGGGAGAAACGAGCAGGGTGACTGTCCAGAATGAGCTGGTTGTCCAAGGTGTCCGTGGGATGTTGGGTATGCTTACGCAGACTTGGAGACCTTGCCGTCAACAACCTTCTTCAGCGTGTAGACACGCTTGCCATCGGCGCCCAGGGTGTACTTTTCAAGAGAGTCAGCTATCATGTCGGAAGAGGGGGTTCCGTGTTCGCTGTCGAAGCGAGGGTTCGTCTGGAAGTTGCGGGCGGCGGTAACATACCATAAGATGCATTCTGAAGAAGGAGAAGTTAGTGAATTGTTCAATATATCAAGATAAAAGATAGCAGCAGATTCTAGTATACTTACTTGGCGGTGGTTTGTGGTCGTGTGGATCGAGTATTCTTGCTTGAGTCGTGAACGGGTGAAACGGAGGAATTTTTTTGACGCCGACGGGTGGATCCCGGACCTGGTGCTTAGTCACCACCGCCCGCTTAAAACGAACTTGAAGGCGCCCGCAAATTTTCATCTCTTTCACCTTGCGAAATTCGAGGGAAAAACCAACTCGCAGTGTCAATAATGCTGACACGGATTCGTTAAACTTATCTGATATCTCACAGTGGGAAGCAGATACTTGCAGCTGCAATGAGCATCTAAACACTCAGCCCTGTCTCGACATTCACCACCAGGGCATGAAGACCTACAGGTAAGTTATGCCAGAGCTCTCTGGAGCTGTTTCTTTTCCACTTCCCATGCCCCCTTCCTTCGATGATGACCTACAAACCTAAGCCCAGGCAGGTGGCACCTTGATTTCTAGCTGCCTGTCAATGATCTGCTTAATTGACTACAACGGTATCTGAGAAGACCGTCATTAATACTCGCTTTGTCACATACGTGTTTGATGAACTAGTTTGCTAACCCAAACTTCTCAGACCAGGATCTCTCAACCTTATTCAGTAATACTTGTCCATTATGGCCGAAGCTATCAGCGTGTCCAAGGCAGACCTGACGGCTGTCCCTGTCCCTGTCCCTGTCCCTGTGCCTGCGCCTGCGCCTGTACCAGTGCCAGCTCCTGAGAAATCCGAGACAGCAGAGAAACCTCGGCCTGCCCGGACTCCTCGGCCTCCTAGACCCAATTACAGGCACATCCATCGCTTTCCTCTTCCAGTCAATATCCATCATGTTCCTTCAGTAATTCCTCATAACCCTCTTTCCCTCATTAGTGTTGCCCTCTCGTACCTCACCTTCCTTATCTACCCTCCACGTCAAGAGATCTATACCGCATACTTCGATTCGGCTACCTCGTCCGTTCATGTCACTGATGAGAAGACGATTAGAGCCTTGTGGGAGATGGGGTTCTTCGGTAAAGGTAGTCTGAGTCGAAGTGAGCCCAATTGGCTGGAGCAGGAGAAAAAGAGGAGGGGGTTGATGGGTGGTAATACTGTCGAGGAGGCTACACGGAAGCGCCGTGCTGAACGTCGCCAATTGAAGCTGGAGCGAGCCAGACATGAGAAGCTGGCTGTCGAAGAGAGACTCAAGGCCGAGGCTGCTGCGCGTGAATCTGGTTTCGTCGACGGTTTATCCATCAATGGTGCTGCGGAGGCTGCAGCTATCTCTGTGGAGAAATTCTCTGTTAAGAAGGCCATGGAAGCCAGACACCTCGAGAGACGACAACAGGCAATTCAGAACAAGAACAACTCTGAACCTGCGGACACATTGCCAACACCAAACGGCTCGTCAGGCCCTCTCCCTCCTGTCGTCGAGAAGAAAGAGACTGTTTCCAACTCCACCGCCACTCTCCAAGGTATCGAAGACGATCTGGATCTTGAAACGCTCGAAAATGAAGAACATCTACAATTATCCACCGAGGAGGCCTTCTTCCTGGTTTATGGGCTTGGTGCTCTTCGAGTTGTTGACCGCAACAATAACGCCACCATTCCGACCTCGTCTCTTTTGTCCCTTCTCCGTCACCATTCCTACTATCCTCCCCGTCCCGACTCTTCTCAACTGGAAGCCGATGACCCTTTCATGATTTCATACGCGGTGTACCATCACTTCCGTTCTCTCGGCTGGGTTGTGCGTTCCGGAGTGAAATTCGGAACCGACTTTCTCCTCTACAACCGCGGGCCGGTTTTCTCCCACGCCGAGTTTGCGGTCATCATCATCCCCTCGTACAGTGATCCATATTGGTCTGAGACTGAGGAACGCAGGGAGTACGCAGCCAGCAAGCAAGCCCGGAGCTGGTGGTGGCTGCATTGCGTCAATCGTGTTCAAGCTCAAGTGAAGAAGAGCCTGGTGATCTGTTATGTGGAAGTCCCTCCTCCTGTCGACTCCTCCAAGGATATTGGGGCTGAGCTCGGTCGCTACCGAGTCCGTGAATTCATGCTCCGACGATGGGTACCAAATCGCACTCGGGATTGAGGGATTGTTGTCGAAATTATGTATTTTACAATGATGATGATGATGATGATGATGAGATCGGGCTTCGGATACCCGTTCAGGTGTTTCGGTGATCGATTGTGCGAAATTTTGTATGATAATACCCAATTGCATCTTCGATATACTTGCATTGTATCAATTATGAACTCCGTAGAGTATCCGGCACTCTTCCAATCGATTCGCAGAGGGATCGTAGTGAAGGCATTTGCTGTAACTATAGACCGACCTACACAAAAGACGCTAGTCCCATTTCGGTAATATTGGAAAAGCGCGACGGCACGTGACCGACGCGTATCGCGTCCGCCAGTCTCTGGTCGCCCACGTCCATTGGAAACGCTTCAACTAATCCGATGATCATATCCATAGCTGTACAGAGCCTGGTTTTTGCGAGTGTACAGCTAACTCGAAAATCATCTTGAGGCGACAGAGACGATGGAGACGCAGGACAGCATCGATATTGCCAAGTTGCAACGCGTCGCGTTGGGGCTAGTATGTAATGACCTGCAGCGTCCCAGATTCTCATTGGACTAACTTGGACATCTTCAGGAGCACGACCCATCCCAGTCATTCTTTTCCGGCCCAGCAGGAATCGCCAGCGCTTCGCCAGAGCAGCGTCCCCATTCCAATCACCACCCTTCTGGTCGTTCCCACGGTGGTGCATCACCGACTGCCATAGGGTTATCATCGACCTCGTCATCGAATCCCTCTAGTTCCACTCTCAAACAACTCCCTCCCACATCCAGGCCTCGGCAACATGAACTGGACCCCGTGAAGACCTACAGTCCCGCAACCGACAAGAGCCAAACGAACCCCGTCCCTTCGACACCTTTTGGCAAGATGGATTCCGCCGAGGCCGCCCCCGGAGACACCCAGGTTGTTTCGCAGTCAGTGTACGATAGCATCATTCGTCAAAATGGAGAATCGATGTACCAGGGGATCTCACAAAACGGAGCTGATGGAGCAACCCTCCAAACATTGCACGAGGGAGATAGTGGGCATATCGATCTCCTTTCTCAGTTCGATACTGTAGGGCACGAAGACAATCTGTCCCAGAACCAAGACGAGGAGAGCAACTACGATGAGAACGAATCGTCTCCAATGGCCTACAATCCCGACTTTTTTCCAGAGTCACAGCGTTTCTTGGCTACAACTCCAGGGACTGCGGTGAAGGTGAACCAGACACCGGGCACGTCAATGCGAACGCCTAGTATCTCGCGCAACCCGTTAGCTGGCGAAATTGAGTCGAGCGGAGGCATGCTAGCTCTGAGCCAGCTCTTCAAAGCGACTCAGGCCCCTTCATCACCCCTGGTACATACCCAACAGTTGGAGCTGATATCCGACCGTCCCTCCCCGAACCTTCCAATTCAACATCGCCGCCTTACAAACGCCGTGTCATCGCCCTTGATAGAACGGCCAACGCACTTTGCCAGGGAATCATCCGAGCCGAATCTCCACTACATCTCCCTAAAAGATTCACAGTCGAGGCGTGATAAGACGTTGGGAGAGAGACTCACCCGTTCGGCCAATAACATGGAGACAAGTGATGACCTCGACCATGAGTTTTACAAAGAGTCGAGTTTTGTTGAGAATGCACGGCGGCAGCGCCAAATTGACGAAGAGACTGCCGCCCAATTTGCTGCCCTCAACGCTCCTTCCAGATCCACCACCGGCGGCGTAGCTACCTCGCCAGGTCACCCCACTGATGAACTACGGCCAGAAGAGACTGCACACGAAGCTGCAGGAAGTGAAGAAGAGACAGAGCAGGAGGACGATCTTGGTCCACAGGTGCCTCAATCGCAAGAAATCATGCAGTCCTCAGAGGAGGACAAGGAGAATTACAACGGTCCCCCAGTGTCCATAGAACCTGCTAGCAGCGCACACGATCGGCTTTCTCAAGCTTTAGCGATGGATGAGCATGAATCAATGGTGGATCAGGGCGCCGATTTCCCAGCAGCTCAAGAGTCAGCCCCAGCGGCCTTGACCAACAACGACCAGTATACCGGCCGGTCTTCGCAGGTGATGGTGAAGGATTCCCAGCAAACGCCGTATCAATCTCCAAAGCCGGATGAGCACTCGTCCAAACCACCCTCGCAGCGCTATGACACTTCAGTCGACCAAATGTCTGACGTGGAAGAAAACTCGCCTGTGCGCCCACGTTTGCGATCATCACCACCGGGGTCTCAACAAAAGGAAAGATCATGGTCTCAACATGATACAAACACTGAGATACACACTGAAGAAGTGATTCAGGCTACTTCCTCGAACGAGATAAGACGTGTTCAGTCCAGCAACCTGTCAGATCGAGAACTCCCAGGATCAACCCCTCACGGAACACAGTCGGGTCTTGAGACCAAACCCTCTTCAATGCCCTCTCGTGTCACGGAGACTCCTGTTCATCTGCGACCACAGATAAGTGATATGGCTCGCATGACGAGCATTCCCGAGACCAGTCCCAACCACACTCGACCCAATGAATGGGAGCGCGAATCCAACGCCGATGGTCTCAATAACGAAGATGACGATCTACCCCCTATGTTCGCAGTCCAAAGTGTCAACCGACGTTCACGACCAGGGCCCTCTCAAACGCAGTCTTCCCCCATCAAGATGGTCCAGGCACAAGAAGTGCAGTCCCAAATTTTGTCTAGTCCAAGTGGAAGACAGCGCCGGGCGTTGACTGCCATAGCCGCCAGCGCCTCCCCTCAAGTGGAGCACAAAGTGGATTGGGGACTTGATTTCTTCACGGCTGAAGATGATGAATTCAATGCTCTTGTCATTGATGGATCCCCGACACGCCCCAGAAAGAGACGCCGCGGAAATTTGGCCCAAGTACTTCGGCCGTCCGACATAATCCTTCCCTCTACCCCTCGCGCTCATCCTCCCAAAACCGTGGCTCCCAGTCAACCACAGTCGACTGCTGAGAAGCCACCGTCAAATTCACAGGAGATGCTGGCAGTTCAGGTGCCTGTAAGCACAATTCACTCACAACTGGATTTCTCCTCCCGGCCATCTTCACGGTCTGTTTCACGGCCCCCGGCGCGATCCACCTCAAGACCCGCCTCACGATCAGCTTCACGACCGCCAGCGCGATCTAGGTCACGACCAGCCTCACGATCGGCCTCACGACCACCGTCACGCTCAGCTTCACGAGCTGCCTCGCGAGCCTCCTCGCGACCCGCTTCGCGAGCTCCATCCCGACCCCCGTCGAGAAGAAATGAAAATGTTTGGGAAGTTGAGAGTCCGCAGCGTGCTGTTCGCCGGAGGTCCAGGTCCAGACCCGGTAGATTGATGACTTCGCGGGATCCTCCACCGCAACGCATTCCGGTCAAGTTCCCAGATGAGAAACCGCCTGCACGGCCAGTGCTTGTGCATAATCCCCAACCAGTTTTCTCGTCTGAGCCGACAGATGTCAAATTGCTTTCGGATATTTCAATGCTATCAACAAGCAACATCACGAAGAGTCCTTCAACTACACCTCAGCCGCACCGCACCGCCCCGGCACCTACCACAGACGACTCCGAAATCCGTGCGCCGAACCAAGTCATTGCTGTCTGGCAGGGCTCGAAACGGGCTTACTACCCTGGAACATGCTTCGGCGATCCTGTGGGAGTAACTCATGGCAAATATTACGTCAAGTTTGTAGACAGCCTTCCAGTTGAGGTGAACAAAGGTGTCGTGAAGCGGCTTGAGCTTCGAGTCGGCGACGGAGTCAAGGTTGAAATGCCAGGTTTTCCCAAAGTGGCCCATGTCATTTGTGGATTCAGCGATCGGCTCACTCGAGAAGAGATTCTTCGTGCTGCCGAGAATGGCTTGTATCCACAGACCGATGTACATGGGTACAGCGCCGTGCTTGTTGCGTCGAGGCAACGCAATAGTCTGCCCAATGGTGCTTTCAATGCGCCAGAGACCTTGACCAAAGTGCCAATTTCCCGAATCTACATGGATACAAACCTGTGGAACCGGTTCAAGGACCGAGAGTTCACGCACAAGCCGGATAAAGCGCCGCTGGAGGCCACGTTCCGTGCTTCCTCTATGAGGTCCTCTTTGCCAACATCCCCGAATTCCCGTGTGGCTCGTAGTGGTTACGAAACTGCTGGTATCTTCTCAAAGATGGCATTCGCCGTTTCCTACAAGGAGGACGAGACCTCGAAAAATCGGATCACGAGGCTCATCCGGGACAATGGTGGCATGTTACTGAATGAAGGCTTTACGGAACTGTTTGAACCCGCCTCCGTCGCGACACCTAAGAAGGGCGACGCTATCAATGGAGTCTCGACAATCAATAGCCTCTCCCTCGATTCGGACGCAGCGGAGATTGGTTTCACCTGCTTGATTGCCGACGCACACTCTCGGCGCGAGAAGTACATGCAGGCGTTGGCTTTGAATATACCATGTCTGTCAGGCCGTTGGGTCGAAGATTGCGTTGCTAAGGGCCGCATTCTTGAGTGGGATATTTACCTCTTGCCTGCCGGAGAGTCCATGTACCTCAACGGAGCCACGAGGTCTCGAATCATGACACCCACCGCACCGATGGAGACTCGCTTGTCAGATACAATCGCCTCACGACCAAGGTTGCTTGACGGGAAATCTGTCCTTATTGTTATGGGTCGTGGCAAAGCAGAGGAAAAGCGCAAGGCTTATGTTTTCCTCACGCTGGCCTTGGGTGCCTCTCGTGTCGACCGTGTCCCTGATCTTGAGACGGCCAAGTCCCTTTTGGACTCCCGGGCCGAAGCCCCCTCTCCTTCCGGTTGGGATTACATTTACGTGGATGATGCAGACCAGACTGCTGCAAAATCTATGTTGGCTTCCTCCAAATCACAACCCGTCACTTTTGTAAACGGGAGGAAGAGAAGGAGATCGACTGTGACTATGTCGAGGCCCGATCTGACAACTCTACTTGGCCCTCAAGTCGTGGGCAGTGAGTTTGTCTGCCAGAGTCTGATTTTGGGACGACTCTTTGAAGAGTGATAGCTTTTTTTTTTTTTTTTTTTTTTTTCAATTCCAAATTAGATACCAATTTCGTTAGATGTACTCTCCAGCGTCTTCTAGAATTAGCAACATTGGCTAGGTTGCTCTGCCAACCGTTTTCACAGCATTCAGGTTCCGTTCCATAAAGCCCAAGTCAACAACCGTAGATGAAGATCATGGGAAAAATGAAACATCAGCAGGGTTCAAAATAAGATCCGACTTTACAGTGAACTGGAGAGTGGTTGAAACCAAGATCATCATCCGAACACGAATCCTAACCCGAACCCGAGGCCGTCCAGTGATCGACATGGCACATCGGTTCGGATTCGTATTCGGGTTGACCTGTTAACTGTAGATTTGCAAGATTATCAGATGCTTGACAAACTGACTCCGCCGTTTTCACATTTTTTCTATTGAAAACCTCAACAGTTCCGACTTTTCTCGAAGGCAACTGCATTTACCGTGGCTCTGCCTAAACCAAGTCGTCACCATGTGTCTCAGGGCTGAGCCAGAACCATCTCGCATCCCGAGGATGATCGGAGTTTCAAATGCCATGGATCAAAACATGCTCTACGCAACGAGAGTGGCGAGGATACCCCCGACACTGGGAGCATCCGAATACGACTCGGCGAGCCCCTGGCACGTTGATTCACATCATACAAACAGGTGCCTATAATCGTCTGAATCTTTATAAGAGGATGGTCAAGGACGAAAAGATTAAAATATCAAGCCTTTATCATCTATAATCAAGTTTGAATACCAATTGATTGTATCAGGATGAAAGTTCTTCTTGCATATTCTATTTCGGTGCTGGCCCTCGCAGAGAGCGCTATCGCAACTACTCTCGTTGGGTCTTCAGTCACCACTCCCCTGGGTTCATTTGAGCTTAGCAAAGGAGCTGCATGTGCGTGTGGGAAACTCTCTCGACTTTATACGGGGATTATCACTCCTGGTGGTGCAAACTATACAGCCCAAGCTGCAGACGCCTATTGGGATGTTCGAGCGGATCTTTCTCCCGCATGTATTTTCTTGCCGAGTACAGCAGATGATATCTCCAAGGCTCTGAAGATCTTCCAGACTTGCGATGCACAGTTTGCTGTTCGTGGTGGTGGTCATATGAATGTCAGTATCTGAGCCGGCTTAGGTTTGTTGGAAGGTTGTTAACACCCAGCCAGTATCCAGGATCGAACAATATCGACGGGGGAGTTTTGCTAGCGCTTGAGAAGTTCAACAACTTCAAGGTGAATTCTGACTCTGTCGAAGTCGGACCCGGTCTTACTTGGTACGATGTCTACGAAGCCCTCGAGCCATATGGTCGTGCAGCCATCGGTGGGCGTTTGAAAACAATTGGTGTTCCCGGCCTGAGCCTCATTGGCGGATTCCACTATTTCAACAACAAGTACGGTTACGCTATGGACAATGTCCTCAGTTACGATATCGTCCTTGGTAATGGAACACAGGTCGTGGCAAACCGAACAACACACCCAGATCTTTTCTGGGCACTGAAGGGAGGTGCCAATAACTACGGCATCGTGACCAAGTTCACATTGAGAACTTACGCTATCCCCAAAGTCAGCGCAACTATTCAGGTCTTCAATGAGAGCGGCATTCCGGATTTCTTGACTGCGGTTTGCAATATTGCTAAGCTTGACGAGAAAGATCCTATTGCAGCGGGAATGGTTGCGACGGTACAATATAATGCCACAACCAAAATTGCGTCAGCTTCGTTGCTTGGTGTTCAGGAGGGCATTAGCCAGCCTCCATCTCAGTTTGCGAATTTCTCTGCTATTCCCGCCACTACTCGCATTAACAATGTCACGACAATGAGACAATGGGCGTCTAGTCTAGACACACCTAAGCAAATGTTCCGGTCGGTCATTCATACTTCTCCCACATCAACAGCTACATGGTGCTAAAATTTCCTGCAGTGTGATGTTCTCTCACAAGACCATGAGACCTGATCAAGAAGTTCTACTATCGATTTACAAGGCATGGAAAGATGCTGTTGACCAAATTGCGGATGTTGAAGGTCTTTACCCAACCTTCGTAACAAATGTCGCCCCTGCGGGCGCAGCGCGTGTCGCTCTTACTAACGGGATTGGTAACGTCTGGGGACTGGAAGCAGAGCCTTATATTCGTATGTTCGCCGGACAATAATCCATCCACGAGATCTCAGCTAATCCGGAATTTAGTATGGCAATTCAGCACAGGTTGGGCCTTGGCGCAAGACGATCTTCGAATTGAGGCTTGGTCGCGTCAATTGATTGAACGTCTCAATGCGATCAACATTGAGAAAGGGCTTGCTACAGATTTCATCTATATGGGCGATGCCGGAGAGTGGCAGGATCCTTTTGCAGGATTCCCGACCGAGAATCTCGCGCGGATGAGGGAGATCAAGGCCTCGTACGATCCGTTCGGGGTCTTCTCTAGGCTCAATTGGGGAGGATTCAAATTGAGTGTATAAAGAACATGGGCAAGAGCGAGAAGAGCCGGGCAGGTAATACTCGAAGATGCAATAGCTAAGTATCTAAATTATTTCACGGTGGATTCTTTTGAAGTTCGAAATTTTTCAGACAGGATAGACTGATTCCAAACGTGTGCCCTATTTTCTTGATTCATCTATGGATATTTTGAGAGTGAATCGACTGGTGTCTATGGAAGCCCATTACTGCAGGACAGTCGGCAACTCTAAGAATCGATTACTGCAAAAAGATCTTTAATTTGGATCTATAGCCCCCACTTTAATTTTTAAACAGCCGATGTGAGGGAAGTGTAGTCTTGGCTCAGGCTGACCCACAGAACAACCTCAACCTCTCAGCGATCCCGAATAAGTTTCAGCCTATTCTTCATCACGCTACCCTGGTTTCGTGGAGGCTGAGGAGTAATAAGCTTCACTCAAAATAGCACTTCGAACGAACTAACCATCACCTACCAGCTGGAGGCAACAGCCGGAAATTTTTCAATTTCTTCCGTGGCCGACAGCCCATCTCAATCATTGAAAACCCCCTCTACTCTCGTCCTCAATTGCGAGGTCATCAGACCTCCTATCCAGTGAGCAGTGAACTGAGATCAAAGGAAATGGTCTAGTCCACCATGGGACCCCGGCGAACACATACCAAGTCTCGAACTGGGTGTCAGTCATGCAAGCTACGGAAAGTTAAGGTGAGCACCCCCTGCCTTGCTTTTGCCTCGCAGTCAGCTAACATGGAACTTGTGATGAACCAAAAGTGCGACGAGGCTAAGCCAAAATGCAATAATTGCGTTCGCCATGGGGTCGAATGTAGTTATAACACTCCTCCAACGGCAGCCAGCACCCCGACTGCAAGCATTCAAACTGGACTTAGCCCCTTCGTTAGCGAAGCCGCCAGGCTGAGTTCAGATGCCGCCACACCAGCCATGGGCATGGCGGAAATGGCCTTGCTGCATCACTATAGCACCTCGACCTGCTATACAATCTCACGTCACCCTGTCCTACAGACTGTATGGCAGACTACCGTTCCTACATTCGCCTTCTCCTATCAATTTGTATTTCGCGGGATTCTGGCGCTGGCCGCTTTACACTTGGCCCATCTGAAGCCAGATCTTCAGGACCAGTACGTCGATGCAGCTGAATTTCACCACAACCTCGCCCTCCAGATGGTCTCAGGTACCATCCCCCAAATTAATGAGGAAAATGGACCTGCAGTGTATCTTTTCTCCACAATTACTTGCATAATCGGCTGTGCCTTGCCGCGAAAACGCGATAATTTGTGGGTTAGTAATGATCGAGTTCTGCAGTGGTTATTGTTGTTTCGAGGCACGGTCTCAATTATCGCCTCTGTCAATGAATCACTCAAATCTGGTCCTCTGGCACCAATGTTCACTTTGGGACGACGGAGAAGCCTTGCTTGGGAATCGAGGTCGATCGCCAACCAGACTTTTCTTGTCAACTTGCGACGACTCATCGAGGAGACAGTCGAGGAACCGATCGAGTTGAAGTACTATACGGATGCTATTGATGACTTGAGCAAATCTTTCGCGACAATCTATGAGGTTGGGGCCCAGAACTGTGAGACAGCCGACATTTTCATCTGGCTTCTCCGAATCTCCGACCAATTTTTGAATCAACTTCAACAGCGGACACCGGAAGCTTTGGTGATCTTTGGCTATTATTGTGTCATTCTCAAGGAGCTTGAGTGGGCTTGGTGGATGCAAGGCTTTAGCATCCACATGATACGTGCGATATATCTCCACTTGGATGAGGAGCATCGCTGTTGGCTGCAGTGGCCCATGCAACAGCTCGGATGGGTTCCTTGATGGACACTTCTCTTCCCTGAGACCTATTCTTGCTCTCTAGGCTAGGCAACTGCATGTTTTGATTATCATCATGCTGATGCCGATTCGCAACCACCGAATCATTCCAGTCTCGAATTGTTCGAAGCGACCGATCTCAATGATCGGCTTTCCAAATTCTGGCCGAACAATTCGGACAAACTCCACAAAATGTCAGAGGACGTTATCACGAGAATTCGCCTTTGTGTCGTTTCTGGATATATACGGAGCGGCAAAGCAGATGAAAATATACCACGATCTGATCATTCAGGCGTCTAGCATTTTCATTGCGTATGTGGATTAACACGGATCAAATTTAACTATCTAGCTGATGCAAATCGCTTTTTCCCCCTCAATTGGTTCTGTCTATCATCATGACTACATAGATTGCACGAAAGACAAAGCGACAATCGACTCAACAAATTCTCAAACCCCCCACTCTTTGAACTCGGTCTCCAGGCCCCTTCCGGTGTGTGCACGCGCAACATTTTCCTAGGCCTTAAAGACCCGTGCATCGGGTTGGTAGAGGCGCTTAGCCTTTGCTTGCCTTGTTGATATGTCGGTATCAAACGAGCAAGGTTCATCATCTTCATTTCTCAATGTAAGCCTAGAAGTTCCCGCTCGCACTTTATACTCTAGTGAGTACCGTGGGTAGCATCAGTCTGCAAAACTATCAGTCTTAGTTTAGGCATCCGCAGGGCAGCCTAGGTAGCTAAGATATAGAATTTGTCGGCGTGGCTCGCGATGATCTTAGATCGAAAATATATAGACCTACGATCCTCGCGAGGGATCCGAACGGATTCGGGATATAGCCCCTCTCTAGTATGGTAGTATGTAGGATCCGTGCTATCATCGGTTATATCCGTTCTCTCCGGATCCTATTCTAGGAGTTACGTTCTAGGCGGCGTAACTAGCGTATAGTTCACTATTATATCTCTAAGGTTTAGCTAGAAGGGTCGATTTACTAATTGTTACGATATATGCCTGGGCCACATGATCATACACTTAGGCTAAAAAACCACTATATCCGCGATCAGCGGATATGACCTAGGAGCTAATATATATAGTAGCGCACTGTAATATTGTTGTCGTAATACTAATAGAGTATCCTCCTATAAACTCGACGGCTAAAAAAGCTCTAGGCCTAAAACTATAAATTCTTTAATATTAAAACTCTCTAGACGCTACGATCCTGTAAATATAAACTTAAAAGGGCCGATCTATCCTCTATCACATTAGGAGGATCGTAGTGCTAATCACGAGGGGGTATATGTTAAAATTATAGATCGAACTACTATACCTAGGTAGGGAAGAGGTGAAGATTACGAGTAAAGTCTAGGCGAAATAAGTTAGGTTAAACTTAGTGTAAATAACTTAACTAGGGTTAAGCTTTTCACGATAGGATCTAGTTTACTATTTCGAAGGTGTTATCTTAATCGTTTACCCCGCTTATACCTATCCTGTATTAATAGTTCTACTCGATTTAACTACGGTAGTTTCGACGCTATAAATATAGTCGATGCCGGCTCGATTAGCCTTTCATTTCTGAGGCCTTAGATTCAAAGATAGGTCACTATAGGGACCGATAGGCACTCGATATCTATAGTAGTTCGAGAGAATTATAGGTAGGATCTCTTATATCTCTTATGAAGAAGATCGTCTAATCTCGATCTAGCGTCTTATTTCCGTCGTTACTTGATATCGAGAAACTCACTCGGAGACTTTGCCTAGATAGAAAGCCTGATGCTAGCAGTATCTTTTGGCTAGCTTGATAGGATTTTGAAAAGAGTGCAAATCGTTGAGGTAGAGATCTTGTTGTTTTGTTAGTGGTCCTCGTCTGTCTCCTATTGAGCGCGCGCTTGCACATCGTATGACTCGAGCTGCACGACTAACTTGATAAGTTAGATATAAAATCTTCGGCGGGGCTCCCTTACGATGCACTGGAACTCTTCCATTCTTTTCACTGTGTGAATTCGAATTTTGGCGAATATGCGTCTCTCAATGATAGCCTGCCAGTGACGGCCCAATGTGGCATATGGAGCCAGGCTACGAGACCCATTTCTTTCCCTAATTATGTAGTACAACACTAGGGAGATCAATTCAGGTGGGAATAAATCCATGTTGTGATGGCTGGCAGATTTGGGGGATCGACGTGGAACAGTTAGTAGCGTGTGTAACTTTGAGGTAATTTTCACAACAAAATATAAAGTCGCCTTTCACACGTGCCACCAGTATCTATACGTGCTAAGCTCCGCCTATTTCGTGGGAACATGCCCAGCAGTAACACTCACATCATGTTTAATTCTTTGCGCTGCGCTTTGGATAGATACGCTGACTCTCGCGCCTGCACCGCTGTTGTTTTTTGGGAAGTTTCTCGGACCTTTCCTAGCTCTCTGTGTCTGTTTAAGCATGAGGAGACCGGAATGATAGCCTTGGTCTTTGTGATCGCGACGGAAGATAGGTACTACTACAAGGTGACAATTGGTATCTCCAATACAGATGAAAATTTCCATCCGCGTCGTTCATGAAGCTGGTAAGGTATGCCGTACCTACAGCTCGATCAATATTCGATCCAGTAATCAATTTAACAACTTCTGAGTCACACATCAATTCTTTCCTTGCGTTTCAATCCAGCCATAGACTTCAATAAGCCTCCTATTCAGGCCGTTAGAATATTCAGTCCTTCCTTACGTCTGGACTAACGCAGCTTCACCGGCGCCGACTAAGACTTTCCTGCCAACTGCTTTCTCGTAAGTCTTATCTCCCACAATGACTCCCGCTTCATTTACCGACTGACCCGCAAGCGTAATGTTTGAGGCAATTTCAACTCCGGGACTTGTAAGTCTCGATATCTTTGCTGATTCCCAGCCACTTGGCAGCTCAAGGACTGTATACAGCCTCGCCCGCTGCTCAAATGTCGAGTTCCACATGACGAAGTTCACTGCAACGACAGATTCCAGTTTACCAGACCCGTACACTGCGTAAGCACTAAAGTCTGTTCCGTTAACAAGTACCTCAGTTTTTTAGTGCCCTCCAGCGAAAACATGGGCATTGAACAATGCCGCATAGTAGATGGGGAATACTTGCGGCGCAGTATCGTTGAATGATACCGGCAGCCACGAGCGGTATGCATATCGGGCTCCCATGTGGAAATGGACTCGTTTAACGCGTAGAGACAACAGGTATAGCACATAATCGAGGCCCAGACTGCAGCTGCCATGACGTCTGAGATATTAGCTGCACCTGGCATGAGATTGGGTTTGTTTCTCCGATGAGATATGGAATTCCCGACTTTGCTGTTTTGTTCTCGAGATAATCATTGTACCAGATCCGGGATAGGATGTTTGTGCGGTCGAAGATGCTTGTCTCGATAGTTGGACCAACGCCTGTATAATGACAATTGGCTCCCATGTATTGTATGTTGATAAGTATAGGCTGACTCCAGTGTAGAAGAGACACTTTATCTCATGGTCAGCGACGGTCTTTGCCATGTTGGAGAGAATCCCATCCGCTTCGGCATTTGCAACACTCCAGGCAGTAGAGCTGGCTACATCCCGGGGTGCTTCGAAAGCACAACCTTGAAAGATTTGAAGAGAGCCCGACCCGGTCAGGTTCTGACTGATGGCTTTGACGTAAAAGTTCCATTGGTCAACATAACCCTGGAGGGTCCAATTCGCAGACCGACGTTGACCACCAGGCCATCCTTAGAGAGCGTTGGATCAGTGACTCCGAATAGCGACTGCATTAATTGGGGCTTACCATCAACCTCGTTGCCAATTTCAAAGCCGTACAAAGCGCCTCCAATTGCATTGTATGCAGCATTTGCCTCAAGCACACATTGAGAAAGTCCATCCCCCACGCTAAAGAGTGTCTCGTTGGTAGGGTTGAAGAAGTTGAGACCTGTTTGCAGTGCTAAATTTAAGCATATGAGAGATGATACATCCCAAGGACCTACTTACCATAGATGTACTTGGAGCCCTTTGGAAATTGTTTGAATGAGTGCATAAAAGTGGGACCTAGATACGAATGCTTGGGTTGGGTCGATGCGTCCGAGCTAAAGGGGCTGATGATAGCCTCGGACTGGTCTGGATAGTATACAGCAGAATTTTGCGTACTGCCACCAACACGAAACAATGGAGGTTTTCCCGCAATGTCTTTCAAGTTCTGAATGACTTGTTGCGAAAAGGTATTGGGGTGCCTAACCAGGTGTAAGTCGACTATACCTCGTCTTCGAGGCGAATAGAAGTCTGATACTCACGTGTCATTCCCAGCATAATCAACCATATAGCAGAATTCAATCGAGATTGAATGATAGTCTGCATTACGGATCTGTTTCTCCGGGTGAGGAGAACGAGGTGGTGAAAGGGCGAAGGAGCGTGCTGCTGGCGTTGCAAGTGCATGCTGAAGTGCGAACAAGGTAAGAACCAACAGACTATTGAAAGGAAACATCTTTATTTGCTCTTTCAACTTGTGTCAGTGAGTTACAGAGCACCCAATATCTCGTGATTCCTTGACTTTTATATATATTCCTAGAGACACTTTCTCGGGGGATCAGGGCCCCGAAGCAGGGACTGAACAAATCATTTCGGCCAAAGCTATACCGAAGATTGAGAGGATCCTGTCAATAGAATATGATCTAACGCAATGTCATACTTCTAAAAAAGGACCCAAGAGCTAGGCGAAGCCGCGGACCGAAGCTTACCCCCACGCCCCGCTCTCTTCAACGAGAATTTGGGGTATGAGTATATTGTGGTAGAACAAGGATCGGGAAATGACTTAAATGACCCAAATAGCCGATAGTCGTGGCACGGATCTTGATTGATTTCTGTAGTGTGTCGAATCGAATTGATCCTTGCATTCATCAGCAGTCGAGAGGGTTGAATTATGTTGATTGGAGGGCCTTCGGATGAACACAATTTCCATCACTCAAATACTCAGTCAGATAGATAGCCGCTCTGTCAATCCCAGCCAAAAAATAGTTAAGCGAAGAGCTTGATGCGAAGAAAGTAACAGCTCATAGAGAAACTTGAGTCTCGGTCATCCAACGGTGGCAGCTTGAACAGTGGGGAAGATATTGAAATTGTGTCACATACATGCCAAGAGATAGTTTATGCCTCTTGCTATAATACAGAAAAAATACAGGAATAAATTCTCAAATCGCTACTGGAACCCAAACCCCATGGCTTAAAACATCATGCACCTTATTTGGCCTTCTTGGAAGCCTTCTTCTTGCCCTTCAAACTCTTCATCTGGGCAGCGCGCTCGGCACGCGCCTGTCTCTTCCTCCACGCAAGCCAACGGTTGTTGCGGTCATATGACTTTGCGGTAATTCCAGCCTTCTCAGCAGCACGACCGATAACCCAATTGGCCTCACGGTACATATAACCGGGACGCAGCTGAGGGCCGGACTCGGCGTTGACGGCCTCGACACTGCCAACCTGAGTGCCATTTTCATCGATGGAGGCAACCAGATCAGACTGATGTGTGACAGGCTCAGCTCGCGGGATTGTGACCATGTTCAGCCTGCGCCGGCTGGGCGCGTTCCGCGGGTGTGGAAGTCTTTCCTCCTTGTCGAAGACGACGCCGATGTACCGACGCTCGGGGTGGCGCTCTGGGTCCAGGTAATACCGGACATAGCCGGCTTGAGTAGCGTAGATTGTGTGGTCACGTCCCATCCCGCAGTTGTCACCAGGGAACCACTTGGATCCTCGCTGGCGGAAGATGATGCATCCGGGAACGACATATTCACCACCTGAGCGCTTGGCACCCAGTCGCTTTCCAGCGGGATCGCGAGAGTGTCGATTGGCAGTTCCTTGAGATGCGTGCGAGGCGAAACGCACTTGTGAGAATGGTAGGAGGGTGCGAGGAATAGAGGGTAATGTCTTCGGGACTGAGAGCGATGCGGTAAGAGACCGGGGGAGGATGGATTGCGGCCGGTAGGCGTTTTGAGCTGATCTGAGTGAGGGAGCAATAGCCCGTTCCAGCGCCCGCATTGGCGCCAGAAGTCTGGGTTGCAACATTGTTGGCAATTGGTGTTGAGGTCGAGATGCGGAGGTTGAAGCTACAAGGGGAACTTTTCTCGGAGGTAGAGCCTTGGCGTCACGTGCCCAGTCCGTAAAGTGGCTTCATCTATAGGCCACCTCCAACTATTCTCCCATTCAGCTGTTCATTCTAAAATCTCAAGTTTGCTCGAGTAGCGCCTAATTGAAATATGTTGCGCAACTTGCTACCGAGTCTGTGGGCTCTATTTCTGCTGGCTGCCGTCGCCCAGGCCCAGTTCCAGTTCTTCGAGCACATGTTTGGCGGCAATCAGCAACAACAAGCTCAACACCAGGGCTCCCAGAATGTCCCCAGCGACAGCGGTCGGTATCAAAAGATGTGGGCTCAAGGTGAGTTTCTTTATCCCCAGCCTTAGAGCATGGCCATGTTTTTGCTTGCAATTGTTTACTGACCTTGGGATTCACCTGCAGCGCAATGCAGCAACTACCTCTGCCCTGGAACTCTCGCATGTGTTTCCGTCCCTCACCACTGCCCATGTGCGCACCCCGATGTCGAAGAGAAAGTTGAGCTAGGAGAAGGAAGCGCGATCTGCGTCTCGAAGGGAGGATTCAAGGCTGGCGAGGCTGCCCGGAAGATTGAGCTTGCTCGCAAGGGCCTTCTGTGAGATTGCCGCACGCAATCCGTGCGATTATATTGTCTACACGGTCTATACGCTGTACACTCAAGCCTTTGAGATTAAATATGCACCCAAAATCATTCAAAAGTTATACCGATCCGTCTCATGATCTACTTGCATCAATGGGTCCAGGGGAGTTGAGTATAGAGTCTGGAGTGTGAAGACATTGCCATTTGAGAATTGGGATGCATATATAGCTCTCCAAGTAGAGACCATCAGGGTCTTTTAGATAAATTAAATCGTGTAGGTGGACTTGAATGGAATGAAATGCATCAATACACTTGGCCTTGTCGCCCCGTCCTAAGGTGGCGGTAAATCCGCTTAACCCCGCGGGCCATCTTCCGTCATCGCCAGCTTCTATTTTCCCGCCGTCAACTTCTCCTCAAGATCTCGATCTACATCTCCCACAACACCCGACCTTAACGACTAGCTTCCATCGATATGTGGAGCACAAGGCTCCCTTTTCTCCCGTTGAAGGGACTTCCAATCCGGAGACCTCTATCGACTCTCCGCGGCAGAAGCACTCGTCTCGGTCCGCGCAGCAGCATAATAAGGCCCGGACGAACTCCCCAAACGCAGAAGCCAGATGAGACACCACAACAACCAGACTCCCCGGCCCCAGAATCCCAAGATGCTATCAACCCAAACTACGACCCTGCGCAAAACACCCTCCTCTCCCCCGTCTATCTCCCAGAAGACCCTAATGGCGTCCTCAAAGAAACCCACCCAGCGACAAAACTCCTAGCCAACTCGGCGCTAGTTGTGCAGCGCCAACTTGAGATGATGAACGTCATGATGTGAGTGATCTTTATCCTATATCTACTGAGGCTGGAATGCTGACACAATACTCGCAGTGGTTTCGAGCAAGCGAACAAGTATGTCATCATGGACGCGCAGGGAAATCACATTGGATATATGGCCGAGCAAGAGAAGGGGATAGCCAATGCCATGGCGCGCCAATGGTTCCGCACACATCGGAGTTTCGTGACACATGTTTTTGATAAACACGAGAACGAGGTGCTACGGGTAAGTCGGGCATCTTACAAGTTTCCTCTCGATCGCTGATCGCTGATTATCATAGTTTAATCGCCCATTCGCATGGATCAATTCCCGGATTCAAGTCTATGACCCTCTTGATACCAACGCGAGCACTTCCACATCTTCTACATCCGCCCAGACGACGACTCCAGGTGCCTTGGTCCAAGCTGACGTTTCCTCCAATGCGCGTGTCTCCCCACTCGACTTTGCTCAGATGCGGGTTATTGGTGAAGCACAGCAGCAGTGGGCACCCCTGCGGCGGAAATACAATCTGTTCACGTATAACCAGTCGCCAATTTCTGCGACGGATATGGGGACTCAGAGATTCCCTCTCGCCGAATCTGGCTTGTCTAAACAGCAGCAGTTGCAGCTCTCCCAGGATTCTAGCCAAGGCCAAGGCGAATTCAACCAATTCGCCTACGTCAACGAGCCATTCCTGTCATGGGACTTCTCCCTTTTGTCAGCAGAAAATCAATTGATTGGATCTGTGAACCGTAACTTTGCTGGATTTGCTCGAGAGATTTTCACGGACACAGGTGTCTACGCATTACGCATGGATTCTGCTGGGGCAGGTACCGAAGCATCAGCAAATCAGGGCAATGCCTCGCCAGGGATGACCCTTGACCAACGAGCAGTCATGCTTGCTACTGCCGTCAGCGTTGATTTCGACTACTTCAGCCGTCACAGCGGATCAGGCGGATTTGGTTTCTTGCCCCTTTGGTTCCCTGGAGTCGGCGGGGAGGCTGCGGCAGGAGGAGCGGCTGCTGGAGAAGCCGCGGGAGCTGTTGGTGGTGCCGCCGCTGGCGGTGCAGCTGCTGGAGAAGCCGGTGCACTTGGTGAAGTGGCAGCTGGCACGCTCGGTCGAGCAGGCGCTGTTGGCGGTATGGCAGACGGCGTAGCTGCCGGCGCTGCGGGCGCTGGTGCTATGGCTGGGTATGAAGCCATGCAAAGGGGTATGTCGGGAAATCAGGCAGCTGAGACTCCTATGCCTGGTCAGTCTACCGTGCCACCACCAGATCAACAGGCTCCTGGGCAGCTTGGTCAATCTGAAGATGTGTGGGCCGAGGAACGGCCCGAGGACCCTTGGGGTGAAGATGAATTTGCTGATCCTTGGAGTGATGAAGGATCAGATGAAGGAGGCGGCAGTGATGATTTTGACTGGTTCTAATCGTCAAACCATCGACCTTTGTATACTAAATATGATGATACCTTTGAATAATAGACCCGTAATTGTATAGTTGGACTGGCTGCATTACGACGGGATCGGCCAGTGGGGCGACCAGCAATGGCGCACCCCGCGAATTGCCCATCTTCTTCAACATTATTTTCTTCCCACCTTCTACACTTACCGATTCTCCAACCATCCGATCTCTACACTTCTGCGCTCGCATCCCTGGTGTGACTTCAAGTCCTCTCCTCTAACGACTGGATCCATCCCGAGTCTCCATTCCGAACCAGTGCGGAAATTTCCCGACTCGCCACCCGGCGGAATCCAGCCCATCCTCTGTCGTGTGCAGAACCCAACCACTTCGAAACCCTCTTACAACTCTACCCTCTCCTCTAGCAGTCATGGCTTCCTCGGTCGCCCAGAAACGCCTCTTCCATGAGTACAAGAACCTCTCTACAAACCCGCCCGAGGGTATCACGGCTGGCCCCGTCTCAGAGGATGACATGTTCTATTGGGAAGCTCTGATCGAGGGCCCTGGCGGCACTCCCTTCGAGGGTGGTGTGTTCGCCGCCGAGCTCAAGTTCCCTAAGGACTATCCTTTGAGCCCTCCAACCATGAAGTTCGTCGGTGGTGGAGTGTGGCACCCAAACGGTAGGCTTTCGGCCCCAGACCAACGTCATGGCTTCACACCTTGCTACAACTGCTCCTATTGATCTTAAACTGACACTCTTCCTTCCTCAATATAGTATACCCCAACGGAACCGTCTGCATCTCAATTCTCCACCCTCCTGGTGATGACCCGAACCACTATGAACATGCCTCCGAGCGCTGGTCGCCCATTCAGAGCGTGGAGAAGATTCTCATCTCGGTCATGAGCATGCTCGCTGAACCGAACGACGAGAGTCCCGCCAACGTCGAGGCAGCCAAGATGTGGCGTGAGCGACGAGCCGAGTACGAGCAGAAGGTCCGGGACGAGGTGCGCAAGGGACTGGGTCTGTAAAATATATCTGACCGCAATCCGCGGGTGCGAACGAAGAACACGCTTTGATGATTGGCGTCGGGACATGATTTCTTGAGTTTTGCATGGCTTGGCTGGTGATTGTTTTCTTGGTTGCACAGCTTGTATGTATATCGAGCATTCGGAAGAGAGAATTCATTTTTGATTCCACTGATAAGCTGCATCTGCACTATACTAGGGGGTTGGACCCTGACATATTTCTTAACTTCTGAAGCCTATAATACTCAGGTTACTTGTGACCAATATCCGGACGCCATCACTTCCATCCACAGGTGCATCCCAGATGCGGATCATTCCTGACGAAATAATTTACGATCAATCCATGCCTCGAGGCCACCATCCCGCTCATAAAGCATCTCGATTTCCGCTTTGACGTTCAACATCAACATGCGCTGTAACTCTGAACGCCATTCAGGTTCTGGTCCATCATTTGACCATGCCGGGTTATTGCGAAGCATGGCGAGGATCTTCCTGCGATCGCTGGTCGTAAGCGAGAGGACGGAATTGGCGCCGGGTGATTCTGATGCCAGTATGGCATCTGCTACCCTCAAGCCCAACCATTCCAGGCGGGGGAGGCTCAGCCTTGCATTTTCGTGAAGATGTGCCATTGATCCATACTTATATGTTGACATAATTGATATCCCATGGGGGTCCCCGTCAACCAGGGCATAGAACCGAGGTGGTCTGCTGTATTTGTTCGAAGCGACTTGGAGTTGGTGTACGAACTCGCGAGTGCTCATATCGGGGTAACCTTTGCCCTGGATGACCCAATTGTTAGAGGCCTCTCCTTGGACTGTTTAAATGATCCAGCCATACCGTTATGAGAATTCCATCACCCATGATGGCCCGCGTGGGATAGCTGCTTCGAGCGAGCCGGTGGAAGACTGCCTTTGATTGCAAAGCTAGTCAGCCAACACTCTCCCTACGACAGTGGGTTACAGGGATGAAATACATACCTCCTTTTCAATGATGAACACCCACCGGGCCCCGAAGATATCAATCTCATCTGTGCTTTGAACCCGGGGAACCATAGTATCCTGGCCATGTCAGAGTTAAAGCTCATGACGTTTGGTAGATAGGGAAGCCGTCCACTCACATGGGCAACATTGGCATCCACAATTATGGACGATCCTTGTCTCAGACGAAAGCGCCCTGCGACCAAACCCTTGCTGGCTGCTTCCTAGCAACAAAGTGCTGTTAGTACCTTCTATCATTCTAGCCATGTTCATATGGATAGAAGGCAGACTCACCACATTCAACGCTGCTCGGTCGACGCCAATGGTGAATGCAAGGTCATCTACAACGCCATCGATTGTCTGTTGCGATTTAAAATATGCTGGGTCGATGTAATATATATCTCTGAAAGCAGACACTCAATATTGGTCAATTGCACCTTTCGCCGCGGGCCTGAACACTCAACTGACCTTTTCGAAATCAACTGTCCTACTCGCAGGGCTTGATCAATGATACCCAATACTCGAATTATCACCGCTAGATGCCATGGATATCAGCACTTCCATGGGAAGACACTTGTGAAGCGAGGATATAACAGAAGTATGCCCGTCTCCTTACTAAATTTCCATGATTCTTTCGCTGTGCTTCCCGGCCACGAATACGAGCGGTATGCACCATCCTTGTGACCTGCCTCGAGCGCCCCATTGCGTGGATTGATCATGCATGTTGCTTGACGTGGTCTGCGGCGTATAGTGATCGATGGCTGTCCTTCGGATGGGGGCAAGGTCAATTGGTGGAGGATATCAACGAGCACATTGTCGATATAATTGCGGACCGAATCTCGGCCATCGCTCGAGGCTGGTGTCAATTGCAATGACTTGGCCTCAGGAGCCATTGTCACCGCAGATGCTGATACCTGGTGGGTGTGGTGGATTATGTTTCCAACCTGATGTCGTTGAAGTTAAGTTGGGATAACGGGACAACGTGACTTTGTCCAGGCGGTATTCTATGCTCCATGGCTACGGCATTTACTCAAGCGATGTTAAGTATATCAAAGACATCAGAATTCAGCATTTCCGCTTTTGGGTGCCATCAATCTGCATCCAGCTTTGAAGGATGTATGGAGGGTAACCTATAAACCGGCTGGAGTTGATCATTTCTTAGCAGAATTCGCGCCAGCGATATCCCCTGTAGGGATGTCCAGTCTCCCAATGGGGTACTTTGGTTTCTTGTACACGCCCCTAACGAAGTACTATTCAAAGGACTTGTGACGCTCCTTGCAATCATGAGGGCAGGGCACGAATGGCTTCGAGTTGATTATTTTTACAGCTACTAGCATCTTTCGATCATACCTGAATGGTGTTATCGCCGGCAGGGTTTATTTAGGCACCAGTCGAGGCCCCCGCAGATCAATTTGCGGACCTAGGCATCTATATTATGGAATTGCCAAGAAGATATTTGCAAGTTTGGATACTGCTCCTCGAAGGACGACATCGTGATGCCTTTTCAGTGCGTCCCTGGATGAGACTTGTGAAGTGAAGTCGACACCACACAACCAACCTCCATCCTAGGGCAATTCTCAACCAGTAATTGGATTCATTTCCATCAATTGCATTCATTCAAGATTTTCTTTTTCTATTAAATAACCAATATCACATGTACTTGCGACTCCTTGTTCTTGGTTGTACACGGCAGTCTTGAGACTGCTGAGTCATCTACCCCAGGCCCCCGAGATGTTTATCTGCTTTATCGACGCCAATCGCGATAGAGCTCAACTTTCCACATCTTCAAGTTCTCTCAATTGACGGAGCTGTGCACACAATGGCTTCACATATTGGTCCCTGGAGGAGTTCTGCTCAGGGCCACCTGGATACGGACAGTAATGGCGACTCCAAAACCGACTATACCCGCTGGCGATTGGTCAATGACGACGGTCGCCAGACCTGGCGGTATCTAGAAACTGACGAGGAGAATGAGGCTTGGCCACAGACAATTGCAGACAAATGGAACCTTGGATTGCCCACTGTAAGTCAATTAACCTGGTTTTTTTTCTTCTTTTTAGATTCTAACCTTGTTTTTTACAGGGTCTGCCCGAGCTGTCTGAGGCCAAAACACCACTCCAAGCTGCCGAAAATGGCCTGTCATTCTTCTCGCACTTGCAACTCGAGCCCGGCAACTGGGGTTGCGAGTATGGTGGCCCCATGTTCTTGATTCCAGGTCTCTTGATCACCTGGTATGTCACTAACACCCCCATCCCTCCGGAGTATGCGACGGAGATCAAGCGCTATCTGTTTGCCCGTCAACACCCGGAAGATGGCGGTTGGGGTCTTCACATCGAAGCTCACAGCTCCGTTTTTGGCACGGCCATGAACTACGTGGCGCTGCGTCTAGTTGGTGTCAGTGAGGATGATCCCCGTATGATCAAGGCCCGAGGACTTTTGCACAAGTTCGGAGGTGCTATCTATGGCCCTCACTGGGCCAAAGCCTGGCTCAGCATCCTGGGCGTTATGGACTGGGAGGGTGTCAACCCTGTTCCCCCCGAGATCTGGCTTCTTCCCGACTGGGTGCCCTTCGCACCTTGGCGATGGTGGATTCATATCCGCCAGGTGTTCCTGCCTCTCTCCTATATCTGGTCTAAGAAGTGGTCCTTTCCTCTCAACGACCTCACGAAACAGATTCGGGAAGAGCTGTACACGCAGCCGTATGACTCGATCAACTTTGCAAATCACCGCAACTCCATTCACCCCGCCGACAACTATTACCCCAAGACCTGGCTTCTGAACGGGATTAATGAACTTTTGGTCCGCATCTGGAATCCATTCCTCCGAATCAACGCTATCAGTAAGCGTGCTGAGGATTGGACCTGGGAGCTGATCTGCATGGAGGATGAGAACACAGATTACGCGGGGCTGGGACCCGTGAGTAATCCCCTTAACATGGTTGCCTGCTACATTCATGATGGCCCAGACAGCTACTCGGTTCGCCGACACCGAGAGCGGTTGAATGATTACATGTGGATGAAGGATGAGGGCATGCTAGCCAACGGCACCAATGGTGTCCAGGTTTGGGACACCACCTTTGCCACCCAAGCAATTTCGGTCGCTGGATTTGCCGATGATCCCAAGTGGCGACCCATGTTGCTCAAGGCTCTGGAGTTCATTGATAATCATCAATTGCGAGAGAACGTACCAGACCAGGAGAAGTGCTATCGTCAGCACCGCAAGGGTGCATGGCCCTTCAGTAACAAGACCCAAGGATACACAGTCAGTGATTGTACTGCTGAGGGTCTCCGGTCCACCATCCAGCTACAGGAGATGCACGGATTCCCTAAGCTGATCTCATTGGACCGCCTCAAGGACAGCGTGGACTGCCTGCTGTTGATGCAAAATCCTACTGGTGGCTTCACCGAGTACGAGACCACTCGTGCCTCGCCTAAGGTCGAATGGCTGAATGCCGCCGAGGTCTTTGGTGGCATCATGATTGGTTATGATTATCCTGAGTGTACAACCGCCTCGGTGACTGCACTCTCACTGTTCAGCAAGTACTACCCCGACTACCGTGCTGACGAAATCCGTGCTGCCAAGGAGAAGGCCGTGGCTTACATCAAGCGCGCCCAGCGCAAGGATGGTAGCTGGTATGGATCTTGGGGCATTTGCTTCACCTACGCTGCTATGTTTGCCCTTGAGAGTCTGGCTAGCGTTGGTGAGACCTACGAGACCAGCGAGAATTCCCGCCGGGGTTGCGAGTTCCTCATCTCCAAGCAACAGGCCGACGGCGGTTGGGGCGAATCCTACCTTAGCAGCGAGAAGCATGTCTATGTTCAGCATGAGAAGTCCCAGGTTGTTCAGACCGCATGGGCCTGTCTGGCACTTATGGAGGCCCGCTACCCCCACAAGCAACCTTTGGAGCGAGGCATGAAGCTGCTCATGTCGCGCCAGCAGCGTAACGGCGAGTGGCTGCAGGAGTCAATTGAGGGAGTCTTCAATCAGTCATGGTATGTTTATCTCATTCTTCACGTTCAAAGTATTACAGCTGACTTTATTTTTCTAGTATGATTTCCTATCCCAACTACAAGTTCTACTGGCCAATCCGCGCCCTTGGCTTGTACAGCAAACGATTCAGCAACGAGGAGTTGCAGTGATATCTATGAAAAGCCTGCTTTGACTGCATTCACATCTTATAATATTCATAGTATTGATTCATAATATCTCGGGCCATTAAATCCCACTCTATACAAGACCTGAATTCTATCCTTAAGACTACCGAACTCCCTCTTAGTTACCAGACCTCCGCATGTTATGTAATCGCGGTGGAGCAGCGGGGCTTAGGTAGAGCTCTGTTTAGAAAGCTGTAGAACCTGAAGCTTCCACCCGCCCTACGCTTCGTTATAATTCCTTTCTTGGTCTACTCTTGAAAGAATTGACACCAAAGCGAGCGTGGAGGAATATTTCCAGCTCAATCGCAACCAGTTACCGTAGAACACATCTACAAATTGACGCCCGCCTGTTCGCCTAACCCACGATTAGTCTTCCCTTCCTCTCGCTTCCACAACAACCCCAAACTTCCCTCCGAATATTAACGCCATGAACGCTGCTGCAGAGGGTGACAAGGCCCTCGCGACCTCCAATGCGCCACTAGCGATTCAACACTACACCCGAGCCTTGATCGAGCTACCCCGAGCCCCATCCTATTACCTCCAACGCGCAATCGCTCGCTCACGAGTCAAGCCAGCAGACGGTGGACCCAAGTCGCGGGAAGCCCTTCAGGATGCTGAGGTCGCACTCTCACTAGCCCGCGAGCGCGGGAAGCGTGAGCTCATTCTGTCGGCACAGATGCGTCGCGGAGTGGCTTTATTCCAGCTCGAACGCTACGGCGACGCAAAGTTCCTATTCGAGCTAATTGAGTCGAAGACATTTGGCGAGAAGGAGGCACAAAGCAAAGCGGACGGAGTGAAAGCTGCTATGGCTGATGGGGGATCTTCGAGCAAGAAGAATGGATACGGAGCTGAGCTGCCCATTTGGATGGCTAAAGTTGGCCGCAAGCTGGGAGAGCTGGCGGAGGGCGATGAGAAGGGCGTTGTCTCTGTGGTTGAATATCCTACGGATACACGTGTACCAACTGATAAGGAGCTCAAGGCTGAATGGGAGAGTCTCAAGTCCGGCAAAGCGGTTGGAGACAAGGCAGTGCAAGAGAAGAGCCAAAAAGACTCATCGTCATCCGGTACTACCTCAGATCAGACAAAAACCGAGACCAAAGTGGTAGCAGAGGCTTCGCTCGCCGCGGTCGCGCAAAAGGTTCGCCATGAGTGGTATCAGTCTCAGGACTCTGTTGTGGTGACCCTCTACGTGAAGGGGATCCCCAAAGACAAGGTTGAAACTGAGTTGAAGGAGGACTCCGTACGTTCTATTTTCCCTATTTGAAGATTATTCAGAAGTCTAACAATCAATCTCAAGGTGTCACTACAATTCCCTCTTCCCTCCGGCTCCGGCTATGACTTTACACTCGACCCTCTTTACGCTCCCATCGACCCTTCCACATCCAAAGTGTCAGTCATGAGCACTAAGATCGAATTGACCCTGCAGAAAAAGACCTCGGGTCAGAAATGGGGCGGTCTTGAAGGATCAGCATCCACCACCAAAATTGCAGACCGTCCTGCTGCGCCACCAGCGCCGGCGAGCGCAGGGCCGGCATACCCAACCTCGTCGCGACATGGCTCAAAGGACTGGGACAAACTCGCATCGTCTCTGACCGCCAAGAAGTCGAAAGAAGCGAGCAAGAAGACAGAGAACGAGGAAGACGGCAATGTCTCCGATGCGGAATCTCTAGGCTCAGAGTATGGAGGTGATGCCGTGGATGGATTCTTCAAGAAGCTATACGCGGGTGCTGATCCGGACACGCGCCGAGCCATGATGAAGAGCTACATTGAGAGCCAGGGCACTTCTCTGAGCACCAATTGGCCGGAGGTTGGTAGTAAGAAAATGGAACCACACCCTTCGACTTGATTGGATTTCGGGTCTTCGGTTGTTCTTTTCTTATCTCTTATGATGATTTCGCTGTCACGAACCTACACATCTAGCGCGAGGTGTTAGCTTGCATATTTTTGTTTAGTATTGTTATTTCATATCAATCTAGCCTCAGCTATCAACCTGTTCCGTTCTCCTAGTATTATTGACTTTGATTTCATTCCTGCTATGGGAGGACTGTGAAATTATTACCAATGCTCTATAGTCACGAAGGAGCGCTTCTCCCTCTTTTAGCTACGTGGATGTTGGACGACCCGGAATTAATTCCGTCAAAAGTAGCCTTGATATCGGCTGAGTCCGACCGGCTGATTTGGCTCAGCGGCGGCCCAGCGGACCCTAGGATACCACCCGCTGTTCATCATTTGCGCCCAGAATACTCCGATATCCAGCTGCCAGACCGACTTCCGCAATATTGTGCGGGGTATATTAAATGTGATGCAGTCCATAACCGAACATCAGGGCCTTAAGAAGCGAAGCCCTTGCCGTCACACGAGTTCAGGCTCTGGTCATATTTCCTCACCTTCGTTGAAGATGCATTCGTCCACGAGCCCAAACAACTCAGTAGCCTATTACAATGGCAAGATTTACACAATCAACCCTGCTCAGCCCTGGGCCCAGGCTTTCATTGTGTCAGCCACTGGTATAATTGAAGCAATTGGCACTGAAGAGGATGTTCTCAAGATTGCCAGCTCACGAAACCTCATCCAATATGACCTCGCTCAACAATTCGTCATGCCAGGCATCCACGATGCTCACACCCATCTACTGCTTGCCAGTATGCAAGCCTTGAACGAATCATCTATTGGCTTCGATTCGGGCGCCAGCAATATCAGTCAACGATTGCAGGACGGTATATGCGCTTGTGCTTATCACAATGTGGCAGGAGACTGGGTGATTGGGAATTTCTATCAAGCCAGTTTCTTCCCCGATGGGATTCCAGATCGCAAATACCTGGATTCAAAATACCCGACCACGCCCGTCCTCGTTCGGGAGGTTTCTTGCCATCGAATTCTTCTCAACACGGCGGGGTTGAAAAGAGCAGGGATAGACCCTGTTCGCGCAGCAGATCCCCCCGGTGGCTTTTATGTCCGTCGTTCAGATGGAAGTCTCACTGGAGAGGTTGCTGAAAGCGCCATGAGTCAGGTCTTTTCCAAGCTTCCTATTACACCTTTGTCTCACGGCAAACGAGCTTTGGAATTTGGGATACGCATGTGTCTCAAGTATGGAATCACATCTTGTCAAGAAGCCTCCGCCAACTCGCTGTACCTCCATGCCGTCCAGGAATTGGAACAGGAAAATCGCCTCGATCTAGACATATATACTCATATTGTTTGCGCACCCGAGACATTTGCTATGGAACCACGCGATAGTCTAGCAGCCTTGCTAGATGTGGCCAGTGGCTTCCGCAGCAAACATGTGCATACGAATTTCGTCAAGTTCTGGCTCGATGGAGCTCCATTACCACCGCAGTTCACCCAGTGCGATCTTGACGCAGAGGGACGTCCAGAGCAAAAGCATATGGTGATTGACTGGCGCTTTTTGGAGGAAGCAGTGACCAAATATGATGCCCGTGGTATGACCTGCAAACTTCATGTTGCAGGAGAGGGGTCGGCTCGGGGAGCGCTAGATGTTTTGGAAAGAGTTCGAAAGGCCAATCCCAATGGACCGAGACATGAACTGGCACATTGTAGCGCAGTTCACCGGGGTAAGTCTATAAATCATAACACTGTATACTGTTCTAGGGTACTAATATCCTTGGTTCATCAGATGATGTTCCTCGCTTTGCGAAAAACAGAATCACCGCCGAGATGTCTCCTGCTATTTTCCATGAGCCCGTCGTCCAAGAGATCCCACACCTTCTCAAGTGGCCTTTCAACCACGTCTTGGAAACAGGAGCCCACATGACAATCGGGTCAGACTGGCTTTTGCCAGAAACGCCTAGCCTTTTCGATGCACTTGCTGCTATCGTCGAGAAGGTGGAAGTTTGGCCCGGTGGTCGCAAAAGTTCTGCTTTAGAATCCGGAAAATCTAAGAAGGAGCGAGGGGGCGAGATTCTCTGCCGCGTTATTACACTCAGCGGTGCAGAGGCGGTCGGAGCGCAAGACCAGACTGGCAGTCTTGAAGTTGGAAAGAGAGCCACTTTCATCGCCGTGGACCGTGATTTGAGCATGGGCAGCTTCTCTGGCGCTACTGTTTTGAAGACATGGTTTGAGGGACGGTTAGTCTATGACCGCAGGGATCATGCGTCTGTTGCGATTCCCTCGACCACAAACAGCAAACTGTGATGGATATTTAATTAGCATGAAATTGTGTGAAGAGTAATCACCGGTCCTCATACTGGGCATGTTCCAAGTTTGCAACTGCCAAGTCAATAATATACAGTCGTTCATCCTACCGGTGGGGAAGGATAATCACGAGACGTACCTATCAACCGCTAGTAAAGCACCGGAAGCAAGTTATGGGGGCTTGGAATCTTGGCGATCGCTGTGGTCAAGTGAGCTTCTTTCTCGTTTCAAGATATCTGCCCTAACAACATCACCAATTGTGCACCATTGGCAAACGTATTGATTATTGGTCATCTGATAGCCAGATTTTTTCCTCCGTGTAGCCTCCAGATGTACTGGATCCACTTTGCCGCCTCAGATCTGGGGTAAGCCAAGTGGCTGAGACGAAGGTTCGGGGAAACGTAAGTAGAGTACTACACTCATCCAGTCATAGGTACACGAGTAGCGATTCCTTTTCGACGTAGGACTATTCTAGCCTCAATTTCAAACATTATTTAGGCTCATGGTAATCAGACTTTTCCAACCACTCACCGGCTCGCAAACGGTGGGGCTCCAAATAAGCTCTTCGGTCAACAATCCCCAGATCCAATCTTTTACCTAATGATTCCGACCAGTTGGGGTCACTGGTATTATTCTGTGGTAACTTTTATTACGCGACAATATTGGGATTATTCACAGATTTATGTCCATGCCTACGTGTTTGGTCAATTTTACCTAAGTATTTCCGATGCGAAGTCGGAGTTCGGTCGTTGTTATACTCGGCATGTCTTCGGCTTCACCGAGTAGATATTTCAGCACAATCCTACACCCATCTCCGAAGCGCAAAAATCAAATTTTCCAAATTCGCCAAAATGGTTCGCAACATTCACATTGCCGTTCTCGATGTCGATATCCCAGCTCGCGGACTTTACGAGGCACGGGGGCTTTGCAGTGCCCATTTCCGTGATATTCTCAAAGAGACAGCTGCAAACTTGAACAAAACCAGCCCAGCCATCAATGACCCGATCGATATTACGATTACCCCATACGATATTCGCGGAGGACACTATCCAGACTTTCACTTGCTACGCGGCGATGCGACTCAACAGCAATTCCCCGTATACAAGCCTATCGATGCAGTCTTGATCACTGGCGGCTCGCCAGGAGTCTATGAGATGCCCGAGTCTCCATGGATGCAAATCCTTGAGAAGTTTATCAAGACCGTTTACAACGACTACCCAGAGGTTCGACTCATGGGCACCTGCTTCGGTCACCAGCTGATCTCCCACTCTTTGGTGCGCGTCCCTAATGACCCCGTTCGAGACATCTACGTCGAGAAATGCCCGCTTGGTCGTGAAGTGGGAATCTATACCGTTCAACTGGAGAAAGATTTTACCAAACACTTTCCATCTGCGCTTGGCCACCTCCCTGGAGGCCAACTTCGCATTCAAATGTTCCACGGTGACCGTGTGATGGCCGTGGAAAAAGGACAGACTGTGACACTATCTGATACGCCACCAGTCTCCCTCCCTGCTCCGTGGATCAACATTGGAAGCACCCCTATCTGTCCTATCCAGGGACTATACAACCCAGGCAGAGTTCTGACCGTGCAGGGACACTATGAGATGGATGCTTTTGCGACATCGAAAATGTGTATTGAGAATGCACCCATTATGGGATGGAAGGAGTCGAAGTTGGCCTTGTTCCTGGAGCAAGTCGGACCTGACACCAAGGAGCGACGCGATGATGCTAGGGCATTTGCGACTGCGGTTATCTCTTTCTTGGCTGATCTTGAGCACTGACTGTCCGGATATTTCATTTCATTTAAGCGGCATTATCAAAAAGCTAAGCTCGGGCTATGTTTGACTCACATCATTTTCTTCATTCATATGTACATAAGCAATTTTATTCATCTCCAACATATTCTTCATCCAAACTCGTCGTATCCCTGTACAAGAAGAATTGCACAAAGATCGCCATATCCAAGAGTAAAGTTCCGAAACTGCCCACAAGCCAGGACAAGTTCACCAACACGTACCGTCCATACAAGGCTGCTGCCTCTCCGGGACGGCAATGCGGGCGATGACGGTGCGAGAACTCGCCCAGGCTGTTCTCAGCTGACACTGTACCCTGGCATATTGGCGAGTATGCCATGATAGACAGAACGTAAGTCAAGTTACCGATGCAGGCAAACAGGAAGAATAACAGAGAGACTCCATCTGTTGACTTGCGGCGGTAGTTGAGTAGCAGCTGGGGAACTCGAGACCCTAGATAGAACACAGCGCACAGGTATCCAAAAGCCTGGCCCATAGGATCCAGAGTGAGAGGCTCGGGGTCCGATTCCGACTTCTTTGACCCCGGGCTAACCCACCAGCCGAGGATACCGGCGGCGCAGACGAGAGCAATAGCTGTAGTGTTGAAGAGGATGGTTTGGATGGTAGTAATGCGGCGACGGTGGCGTTGATAGTGAGCTCTATCGGAGTTCGGGTCGATGAAGGGAGTCGCTGGAGACAGGTGTGTCCCATCCACATGGTGCCTGAAAGAGGAAGCAGACGGCCGTCTTCCCTGCGCCGCCGAGGATGAAGTTGGATGAGCAGTATCCCGGGAAGATTGTCCTTCACGTACATTCCCTGCCGGTTCCTGAATTTGGACATGCTCATTTGACTTTGGAAGCAAAGCCGATCGTTCAGTCGGTGCTACCTCAGCCTCGGAGCTGCTGCCTTCTTCGCTATCCAGAGCACCAGTAGCGACCGGGCCGGGTTCCGGAGACGGCGATGAAGAGAATTCATCGCGGATGTTGAAGCCCCGGTAGTAGAAACATTGTCCAAGGAGAACAATATCTGCTAGGGTGTAATATACAGCCAAGATAATCATGGTAGGGAGCACGCCCTGTAGGACAGCACCCAGAATATTGAATACATCACCAGCCAGCCACACGATCAGAAAAAGAAGAGATAGTCCATCGGCAGAACCACGACGGAAGTTCTCAATGATCTGAGGTGAGAATACAACAACCCAGCAGGCAATTGAGATTGAACTGTATATGAGTTAGTGAATTGGTGCAAACCATGAGTTTGTGTGTGGAGGAATGTGGGAGATCGGCAACTCGGAGATTTTATGCAGACCAGTGCGTGGCGTCCATTATACACACGGGAATAGTTCATAAGACGTGTATATCCAGAATCAACACAATTTACTTACCCGCAGATGCCACTCAAGGCCTCAATGTTGAGATTGGCCGCTTGTGAGGGGAACATTCTGTGCGAGGAGGAAATATTATGCACCTCGAAATACCAGCCACAGATGGCGCTGCAAAGAGGCAGCGAAGTCACCTAGGGGAGCTCGAGAGTTGAGGGTTCAAAGAAAGGTCCCACCCCTGATACTTGCCAAAATAATGCAATTGTCAGTGAAGAAGAAAAGTTGGAGAAATCCGCGGATCCAAGTGGATGACGTCGTGTGGTCACGTGCTTTCAATCTATATGACTCTTTCGGTGGTAAAGTCAATTCTACGTGGATGGATGGGAGTTCATTTGTGAGATTTATCGATAATGCAATTACTCCGGATGCATCGATGGCAAATTAAAGGCAGAATCAATGGACAGCCTTGTTTCAGCTTGTTCTGAAAGTCACAGAAGATGTCGACAGCCTGGTTTAGCGTTTCTTGTCACCAGACATCCATTTGTAGACCTCGATTCCGGTCATACCTTGTTCAATTTTCTTTTGCTTGCGCCACCTGGATAATTAGTATATTTAATCTGGTATTTACCATGGTCGTGGGCATCTGAGGCACCTGACGGAGGGACGGGCTCGAGAGATGCGGAATCAACAAGGATTTGACATCAATGCCAGTTGAGCCAGCAGATGAGATGCAATCGTGAAATGGCCCACCCCGTAGATTTGAAGCTTATTGGCAGAAAACTCCAGGTCGGAGCTTGGACGGGCTTGTAGTATTGTTGGATGGCGACGCAAAGAGGTAGTACCCTTATCCACAAATCTTTAAGGAGTTTCAGTATGTTAGTCAGATTATTCGCCTGGTTGAAAGCATTCACTAACCATGCATTGAAATCGACCTTAAGCTCGCTTACATACAGGGCCACGAATATACAGTCCACTTCAGCAGTATGTACGGTTTGCGGCATGCTAAATAGCGTAGTTGCCGTCAAACTTCGTATCTTAGATTCAGCCGCATTGAATCAGTTTCACGACATATCCGTCGGTGCTGGGGCCGTGGCCACTTATTCTCTGCTCTTATCAGTATAGGTTGTTGCTTACCTTGTCTAGAATTGGCAACATTGTATAACTGGCCACAGGTTTCTCTGGTCTAACGCCGCTTCTTTTAGGAATTTGGATAGGAGTATAAAACAAGAACGAGGATACTACTCGACTAAAGCAAAGTAGTGGCGGTGTAGCACAGCAACCTAAATAATAAAAGGATAGGATTACAAGGACCCTGCTATATCTGTGGCCCTCGCAAGAGCTCTCCTACACAGGTACTTTGTGGAGGCGAGTGTCGTGATACATCGTCCGACTCTAACAACTGTGGAGGATGTGGTAACGTGGTAAGTGCTAATTATGAAGTTTTAAAGGGCAGAAACACGCTAATTAATAACAGTGCACATCTTCCAATGGCTGTCAGAATAGCCAATGCCTCTGTGGGGGACCAGGTTCCCCATGCACTCTATCAAATTTCATACAAGCGTGCTGTGAAGAATCTGGTGGCGTTCGGTCGTGCTTTTTTATAAATGAGGACCCGAATAACGGTTACTGTGTCTGATTTAATTCTCCTCGAGCTAGTAGTTCCTCGGTTCGGTCTGCTCTTTTTGAAATTGAGTAGAAACAGAAAGTAGTTTAATGGAACAAAGGGTACAGCAATCTTTGTGTTTCGGTTAGGAATATACACAGCTTCAAGTCTCGGCTTCTTGCAGATTTCTGAGGCGCCCGGTCCTCAATAATACAAGCGGCCTTCAAGGAGCTGCCGAATAAGCGCAAGTAGATATCCATATTAATATGAATTTCAAGAAGAGAACAATCTTTTAAACCTCTTCACTGTGCTTCAAACGAGCCTTAGATTCTGGGTGGCGAGCCCTTCCGTGCTCTGAAAGGATTGTACATTCAAGACCAATCGATTCAATATGCCCTATGCTTGCTCCCGGAGGTCCTCTTTCTGAATGTCAGTATTCGGTTGAGTAACCCGACGAGACAGGTCACTCAAGGTTCCCATGCGCCCACGTTGATGTGGAGAGGAGCGAGACTCACCCCGCCAGTTCACTTGAGTGTGGTCTGATGAGTCAATGATCAAGACTTTGTATCGTACCTGCTGATCACGTCCAATCCTGACGTTTCTGGAGATATACCTGGCGAAGAAAAATCGAAAGAGGATATGTACATCCCCAGTTTTCCCAGTTTCTGGAGATGTAGGGGCGAATTTAGCCTCAAAGCTTACGAGGAAAACAAAATGACCTGAACAGATACATGTTTATAGCTGTACTTGTGCAATACTGTAGACCGAAATAAACGCCCCGCGATGCATATCCGAAGAACCACCTGAAAGAACCGCGAAAATTAAGGGAAAAAATAATAAATGGCTTTTTGGGTGCTGAGTGGTGAGCTTATTTGGCTTGGCTGGCCAACCAAGCCTCATGCGCCTTCTTCTGACGCTCCCAGTCTTTACGGAGCTTCTTGGTGCGGCTCTTGGTGATCTCCTCGCCAGTAGTGTCGCGTGTGGGCAGACCTTCATCGTCCCAAGCGCTATACTCGTTGGTCCGGAACATCTCCAGGTGGCTCAGCTTGCCCTTCTCCAGTTGCTTCAGAGCCTCCTGCTCCCGCTTCTGCTTCTCCAGAAGCTTCTGTTTGGCACGAGCTTCCTTCTCTTCCCGAGCTTGGATCATGTCACGGGTGACGAGACGGACAAGAGCGGGGAGGTTGTCGCGGTCCTCGAGATAGATACCCAGGTCGAACAAATCAATATCCCGAACGCGATCGCAGAGGGCGAGAATATCTTTGCCGGCCGAGTCGGATGACTTCAAAGAGGAGACCTTGGTGCGGAAGTTAGACAGGACCTCGGCGTAAGGCTTAGCTGACTCAGAAACATCAGATGGCGAAGTTTCCTTGACTGCTTCTTCAATCTGCTCCGATGAGATGCCCTCCTTGGAGCGAGCCGCTTGGCGGAGGGTGTCGCGCATGGTGGAAAGGGGGTAGAGGAAAGGCTTGGCCTCCTCAGGCACATCAATACCCGACCAACCGATCTCAGTGCTGTCGGCGGGCGTGGCCCCGTTCAAGCCGAGTGTGTTGACAAGCGAGGTCACCCAGCGGGCAGCAGCCTCAACATCCTTGGGGTTCAGGGTAGCCTTATCCGCGCTGTTGTACTTCGTAATGATCTCCGAAATAGTTTGCATAACACCGGGTGTGTTGAACGAATCGCAGAGATGCTTGTGCACAGCCGTCTTGGCGGCCTCAAGATCAGCACCGAAAGTAGTATCGATGGCTGAGCCCTGAAGAGCAGCCGCATCCTTCATCTTGAGGAAGAAGTTGTTCACCTTGTCCTCCCAGGAGCTTCCGGCGCTAACCAGCTCATCGGTAATCTCGCAACCCTCCTTCCAGCCACCCAGAAGGAAGACAATACGCAGACTGCGCGGCGTCCAGTCTTTCCGGTCGAGGGCTTCCCGGATAGTAGTGAAGTTCTTCAGCGACTTGGACATCTTTGAGCCTTGAATTGACAGGTGACCCATGTGCAAGAAGTAGTTGACCCACTGCTCATGCTGATGACCATCATCCCAGTACGCCTCACTCTGGGCCAACTCATTATCGTGATGCGGAAAGGCAAGATCAATACCACCAGAGTGGATATCCATCTGCCTGCCCAGTCGAGCCGAGGCCATGGCTGAGCACTCAATGTGCCATCCAGGACGGCCCTTACCCCAGGCGCTGCTCCAGCTGGGCTCTCCGGGCTTAGAGGACTTCCAGAGAGCGAAGTCAGAAGCGCTGCGCTTCTCCGTGGTCTTGGTAATCAAAGATCCCTCACCCTCGGCAGCTAATTTGTTATCAGATCGGCTCCAGGGCTCCAGGCGAGCGTACGGGTGGCCTGCGGCCTCGAAGGCACTGATATCGAAGTAGACGGAGCCATCCTCAGTGGCGTAACCATACTTGTTCTTGACGATGCGCTCGACGAAATCGGCAATCTCAGCACCATACTCCGTCACGCGGGTCAGCTCATCCGGATCGAGGACGTTCAGATCGCGCATGTCCTTCATGAATCGATCTTCATACTTCTTGGTCAACTTGGTGAAGATGCTGTGGTCATCAGCGTCAATTGAGGAGCCCTTGAGAGCATCCAAGTACGGCAGAAGGACATCCTGCGCACTGGTGTAGAAAGATTCCGCGAACACCGCTGCGTCGCCAGCAGTGCTATCCTCTGCCTTGCTCAAGACTAGGGCAGCCGATGCCGCAGTCTTGATGTGCATCTTGACCTTGGCCTCGTCATCACCGGCCTTCTCATTGCCTGGTAGAGCACCACCGCTCAGCACAGTCACATATGCCTTCTCGACCTCCTTCTGGTATTGCGCAGGGGGCAGTTCGGGGTCGAGCAACGTCAAGTTCTTCTTAAGGTATGCGGTGTAGGCTTCCTTGGCCGTGTCCAAGACCTCTGGGGTAATTGCGGGGTTCGCAGCGACGTATTCGTTGAACAGGTACTGTTGTCTGGCGCGCAGAATGATCTATGGAATGTATGAGTCATTGCGCTCAAGCGTCGCAGGTTAAGATGCGAAGAGCCACTGCCATACCTTGTCGTCAACATCTGTAATGTTCATAACGAAATTGACATCGAACTTGAAGTAGTCGCGCATGATGCGCCGAATAATGTCGGTGCTGACATAGTTTCGAGCATGTCCCAAGTGCGCATCGTCATAGACAGTCGGTCCGCACACGTACCAAGTCACCTTCTTTCCAGCTGGGTCGATCGGAACAAAGGGCGTCTTAGACTTGGTGAGCGAGTTCCACATCTGCAACGGCGGAAGCTCTACTCCCGTCTGAGAGGGAGGTTGCCGCCATGGCGGCTGTTGACGAGACGACATGGGCCTGACGGAGATGACTGATATGGAAGAAAACAGAAACCGCGACTTGGGCAGGAGGAAAGAGCGAGGGAGGAGGGGCATAAAGAGAGCGGAACCACGCAACCAAGAGGGGCAGGGCAGTTAAACAAAAGACACGATCGAGTCATCGTCGCTGTCCACCGCTTTGATTGGCCCTGATTGGCCCTGATTGGCTCCTGCGCTGCTCTGCTTGCGGAGCCCTGAGCCCTAATTGCCTAAATAGGTAATGCCGCCCAGCTTTTTCTCCGCGCAAAGTTGCGGCGACTTTCGACCTTAAGATTCTTGAAGAGTGATCGACGTTTAAAACGAACGGAGCTCATAGAAGCTCTCAACGGCAGTCGCCCGGCTCCTTCACCATGCCGTCCCCTTTCTTGACCCCCCGATCCATTGCGCAGGCCAACGATGTCGCTCTCTTGCATCTGCGCCGCGACCAGACCATCCCGACAATTCTCCGCGCCACGGACAGTGAGCACGACGGCTACAAGGAAGGAAAGGTCTCAAATACTCGTTTTGGGTCCTTCCCGCACAGTACTTTGATCAATCAGCCTTGGGGCTCTCAAATTGTCGCCTCCAAGGTCGATACTGGCTCTCGGGGCCGGAAGCCCAGCAACAAGCGCAAAGCTGAGGAGCTTGAAGCCTCCGCCACCACGACAGGCGCCGAGGACGACAGTTCCTCCGTGAAGAAACCCGAAGCCGCCGCAAGTGGTTTCCTTCACCTCACGTACCCTACTCCCGAATCCTGGACTTTGTCCCTTCCACACCGAACCCAAGTCGTCTACACCCCCGACTACAGCTATATACTCCACCGACTTCGCGCGCGCGCCGGAGCTACGGTCATCGAAGCAGGCGCTGGCAGTGGCTCTTTCACGCATGCGGCTGTTCGCGCCGTGTTCAATGGCTACCCCAGCGAAGAGTCTGCGACCAAGAAGCGGAGGTTAGGGAAGGTGTGTAGTTTCGAGTTCCACGAGCAAAGAGCGGGTCGGGTGAAGGAGGAGATTTCAGAACATGGGCTCGACGGACTAGTCGAGGTGACGCATCGTGATGTCTACGAGGATGGCTTCCTGCTGGGTGACCCCAAGACCGGCCGGTCACCCAAGGCGAGTGCCATCTTCTTGGATCTGCCTGCTCCATGGCTTGCTTTGAAGCACCTTGTCCGGAAGCCGGCTTCTGGTATAGAATCACCCCTCGACCCATCTTCAACCGCCTACCTGTGCACGTTCTCCCCGTGCTTGGAGCAGGTCGAGCGCACGGTCCGCTTGATGCGCGAGCTGGGATGGTTGGATATCTCCATGGTCGAGGTCAACCACAGTCGAATCGATGTGAAGCGAGAGCGTATCGGACTGGACTGTGAGGGAGTACGCGGAGCAACAGTGTTCCCCAAGTCTGTGGACGAGGCACTGTCGAAGCTCCTAACCGACGACGAACGCGCAAAGAAGTTGCGACAAGCCCACCTTGAGGGCACTAGAGTCAATCCCCCGTCCCAGGAAGAAATTACCAGTGAACCCAAGGATCAATCTACTCCCACATATAATTTGGGTCGCCTGGTGCATCGAACAGAGTCCGAGATCAAGACACATACCTCCTACTTGGTATTTGCTATTCTTCCTCGAGACTGGTCTGAGGAAGACGAACAGAAATGCCGGCAAAGGTGGCCATCAGATAAGCTGGAGGAGGAACCTAAAAAGGCCACCAAGAGCAGGAAGCAGCAGAAGAAGGAGTTCAAGGAGCTGCGTCTCCAAGAACAAAAAGAGGAGGAGGAGAAAGAGCAGCAAGCTACGGAGACGAGCGAGGCATGATTTCAGGCTGTTTTGTACTAATGCATATGAAGAGGTGTACTTTTAAGATAAACCATTGGTAAAAGCGTTCTGTTGCTCATTTAACCCCACCAACACCTTTTCATGTCTACACTTAATGAAAAACTACATGCCGTGATCATACCAATGCAAAGATGGTGTAGCCATGGTTAGGTGAGATTAAGAGAATACCATCAAGCAATGTAGCCATAGCAGTAACGGCCTTACATAAAAGTAGTCATGATGACAGCGTATACACATTCAGGGGCAATGGATTGATAGACATTGGCATAAGGGTTGGGAAGCAATTGATGACGCCGATTTCCGGACGAACTGCACGGTGAAATCTTCTTCAGTCTGTCCTTTTACCATCCTGCGGTTGAGTACAAGCTTCCACTCAACTACCTACTGTGTAACTGATAGACAGTCAGGTTCCGTAAGAAAGTCACTGTGGAATCTAGTATCTACCACCAATTATAACCCTTGGTGGCCTCGAAGTATCTTCTACATTATTAGGACACTCTCCAGCTGCTGAAAAGTCTTTTGTTTTGGATGATAATGCGAGTCAGCATCCCGTCTAATAATCATGTGCATATTGGCCATAGAGGGTCATAAATGGGCTATGTTCTTAAAAAAAGGTGCTCGTAAATGGAAGACGTGTGTCAAGAGCTTCCCAAAAATCATGATACGCACGCAGTAGAAGAGCTGCTCTGGAGTTCGAAATCGGCAAACCAATTCAACGACATCACAGGTTGTTTTCCACTCGGAACTTGTCCCAAGCCTCGTTCAGGGTTCCAAACACAGCGCCAGCGATCATACGCTGTTCGGTGGTAGCAGTCGTCGGAATCTAAGCAGTCCCAATTAGCAACTAACGCAAAAAGCACCAACGAAACGAAGGATAACCAGAACATACCTTATCAGGGTGAACCTTTGCAATACCCTTCATGTATTGAATCTTGACCTTGTTTGGCAAGACAAGCTCTGCCAAGCCAATCTTCTTCCAACCGGATTCGGGCCAGAGCACGGTGTCAAGACTACCAAGTAGGGCACGCAGGTTATCCTGTTTGCCATTCCTCCATCCAGCGATTCTCGCGTCAACGCTATCAGTAAGAGCGAATTTCTCCTCGTCGGCACGTTCGGCAGCCTCATTAGCCTGCCGCAATCGACTAACAGCCTCCGAGTCTTGGCCAGAAGCAGCACCGCCAGAGAAATCTGACAGCGCAGACGCCTTCTTGGGTACAGGGATGGGCCTCTTTTTGACAGGGGCTGAGGGTTTTGACGGAGGTTTGCTGATCCCAGCTGCCTTCTCGCATCGGTTCCTGCCCTGAATGCTAGTACCTCCGCCGTGGCCGGATTCCACAGCCAACTTCCAAGCCAGTGCTGCGTCCGCCCATCGTTCAAGTTGTTCCAAAGCTTCGGCCTTGCGCATCAGCGCCTTGCCATAGAAGTCTTTCATAGGCTTGGCGGCATCGCCATTACCAAGGTCAATTGTCTCATCCTCACCCTTTGACGGTCCGATCATTGTCAAAATAATGTCAGCATCGTCAATGGCACCCTTTGGTTCACCGATCTTCAGACCGGTCATTGCTCGGTTACTGCGGACGATGATCGTGATCGGGTGCTTGTCAGGAAGCATGTCGAGCGCAATAGAGAAACTTTGATGTGCAGCTGCATAGTCGCCCCGCTTGTACGCATCAGCAGCCTTCTCGCGATGGCGGTGAGTCGATTGCAGAGCCTCTGCAGATACGGGCGGTATGGACCGGGACGGAGCCTTGGGGCGTACTGGGATAGGAGTAGAACGCGCTGGCGGCGGTCGGGCCTGAGGTTGAGGGCTTCGGTTGGGCGGCTGTGACGAAGGGATAGGAGAATCAAAGAGATCAACATTGGGCTCGGGTGCTGGAGGTGGCGCTTGAGGCTGTCGCCGCCTTGCCGGGCTGACATATGCTTGCGCCGACTGCTCCTCGGCAGCAAATCGGGAGAGACGAGATTTGGGTTCCGTAGAAGTCGGTCGTGATGGCCGCTGGAGGAAGCTGGCCTGTTGCATATGTTGGGTGGCTGGCGATGGCTGGCGACGCGGGTCGCTACTAGCGGGAGCGGGCTGGCGCTGATCCTGCGGGCGAGCAGGCTTTCGGGGCGGTCCAGAATCACGAGCTTCCAAGAGTAGTGCCTCGTTAGTGAAGTCTTGAGGCTGCGAACGCGCCTGCTCCCTTTCACCACCGCGCCGGGGTGGCTGTTGAGGGAAGGGCTCCTCGCGAGGCGCAGATGCATCCCTCATCCACTTGGGCTGGCTAGGGTCATGATCGGCGGCATTGAACTCATTCACAGCTTGCTGGAACTTCTTACTACCGGTTTTCCAAAGAGAGCCAGCAGTTTTCAACAAGTTATTGCCAAATTGAGAGGCTATCTGTGCCGGGTCTTTCTCTCCAGCCCCGGGACTTCGACTATCCTCGCGCGACCGAGGAGGTTGTTGTTGTCTACCTTCCCTCGCCCACGAAGGAGCATCGCGGTCTCGACTGTCACTTCGCTCCATGCGATCGCCTGGCTGAGTGGGTGCAGGAGATTTCCCTTGGGACTTTTGCCTTGACTCGGCGTGTGCTTGCGTGAGAAGCCAACTAACAGCCGCCTGGACATTGGTTCCTGACTCCGTAGTCTTCAGGGCCTGTCGTGACTTGTCCGCCGGGAATCCCATATCCACCAGCTCTGCAATCGCCCGATCAACTTCGTTCGAAGGCATGGGGGAGGCGGACTGCTCTTCGCGATCACGATGGGAGGGAACTCGGCGCTCCGGAGGCGGCTGCTGACGGGGGATCTCTGACACGGGTTTCCCCAGTAGCCCAAGGAAATCATCATCGTCTGCTGCGGCTTGGGACGGAGCCGGCGCCGGCGCTGGCTTCGACTTCAATTGATTGAGACCAAACGGATCGTCATCGTCGTCGCCAAATGCACCCAAGCCCCCCGAGTTATCCTGCATTGTTATCCCCCCACTAGGTGTGCCTCGTCGCGAATTCGTACCAACCTGGGGAGATGCGTTGGAGCTTGGGACGGGGAAGTTCGTTGATGCATCGACTGGCGCAGCGGCACTGAATGCAGCCAGGATATCGTCGTTGTCTGCTGGTGGCGATATGGATTTCGAGATCGCAGCCGCCGCGGGGCTCGGGGTCCGGCCATGTTCCAAGCTGTCCCAGAACTGCGAGTTCTGACCTCCATATTGCGCATCATACCGCCGGCGGTCCTCTGCTGCCTTCTTGGCTTTTTCCTCCTGCAATCGTTTCTGCTGCTCTACCAGAGAAATGTTCTTGTTTGCCGCGGATGAATTGAAGGACACCAGGTTCGCAAAGCTGTCTCCGGTAGACGTAGGCGGTTTAGATGGCGAATTGGATCGGTTCGAAGCAGCGGACATCGGTGTTGATCTACCGGAGGCACCATTGGATTTGAAATTGGGAAACATGAAGCCAGAGCCCATGGGAGGAGGTTTGTTGGCGGGGGCATTGGAGTTGGATGACCAACTCAGCCCGTTCAGGTCATCCATGTTGAGCTGGATGAAGGCCAGTCAATGAGTTGGCGGAAGATTGGTTGACTGGGATCGGAGGATGATTAGGGACCAGAGAATAGATATAGTGAGTTGTCCATGATCTCACCACACTCAAAATAATTCAAATAATTGACGTTCGTTTGTTGAAGTAGTTTCATTGAACTTCCCGCAATGAACACCGCGCCCCCTTTGCATGTGGGGATGACGAGTGCGGGGCACGTGATCCATTGTTTCATCCATCGCCCGCAATGAGTTTCTGTTCTTTACTGCTTTTAGTCGATTTGAAGGATGGGTAGGATCATTTCTGAAAATAAGATAGTGGGGAGATAAGTTTGTAGATATCGACGGAGGATTCTGTACTAATGCTCTCAGGTGAGGCTTCTTATCTCAAAATTCAGGTGTGCCTGATGGATCAGAAATATATACCTCTACGTTCATTTGTTGAGAGCTGTCAAAATCCAAGTTGTTGGACCTAATGTTTTACACGATTACGACTGAGAATACCTAGGTATCTATTTTTGGAGTTTTGCCTACCTAGGTACAGTCTGATCTTCGATATTTTGGCTTCATTCAAGGTACTCACTCGAATTTTACAATAACTTGCTCTTGACAGAGGGCATTCGCTGCCCTACCGGCGGGGTGATTGTCGTGGTTAAGCCTTGAATATCAGGCTATAATATGCGGCCTTAAGACAGGCAGGCGAGCCTAAGGTTCCTGGGACCTGGGTGACTTTCCAATGGACGCGAGTTTGGGCCAGAACAGAATTCATAATCTCCGAACTTTTATAATCATCCGACCATTCATGGGTGGAAGCTCCAGGGCTGAGAATCAGATGGGCCTATCAGGTTCATCCATATGATCAGCGTCAACCGGACTTACTTTTCGATATCATTTCCCGCTTGTCGTTTGTAGGAACCCTGACAATATAGGCTACCCTATGGGCCTGTCCAGATGGATGGAACTGAGTAATATGCCAACCCCTATATTATTCTTTACTAGGTAGTTTCTAGATGGCACCCTGGAATCTCTGGTAAGTTTTGTCACGCCATCTTTCGAATACTATTCATTCAATGAAATGGAGTACAGAACAATCTCACTGCAGGGCCTCAAGTCACATCGACACGCATAATAGCCCATTATTGTGATCTAGACCATTGTCTATCCAGTCTACACGTGTATATGCACCAAACTCATCTTGTGGCCTTGGTCATGCCTCCCAATTATCCACAGAGAGGCCGAGAGCCAACCTTGACCAAATCCTGGGGACCAATCCGTGCCAGCTGTATGCCAACACAAACCCGATCATACGGGACCATCCCCACCGCTGATTTGATCCGGTTATCCATGATGATGCCGTAGAAAAAAAATTCTGGTTAGTGCCAAATTAAGAGAGTCTTATGTCTCAGATGCAGTTGTGCAACTCCTTACCTGCCGCTAAGGTTGGTGAGCTTTCCCAGGCTCGGGACAGGCTCGGCCAACCCAAAGTCAATTCCAGACCCAACCATCTCAGGAACAATAATGCACGCACGGCACCAGTGGCGTGCTGACCGTTTTGATAGGCCAACTGGCCCTGCCTGCATCAGTGATTCAGCAGAAGGAAAGAAAACACGGATCCAATGGATAACTCGACAGCCCGGGGGCCCACGACCCCACTTAGTGAACCCCTAGTTGCGGATGGCGTCGATACCTCCGAGCACGTCCCCTTTTCGGTTCCTGAGAGCTGTCGGATCCTGGTCCTGCAGATTTTCAATGGTGTGAAAAATAATTACGGTGAGTCTGGCCATGTACGTGAGCAGTGCAGAGAGGCTGGTGCAGGAATATAATAAATATATGGGTATGTATCTCGTACGGAATACATTTACTACTGCATAGCTTGGAGCTGGAGAGTATAGGGGGCTGACCGATGATGTGATGGATCATGAGCAACAGCCTGATTGCCCACATTCCGCTTGTTGACCTGGAGATTGACAGGATCAACGTTGAGGGGTTGAAGTATCTTGTTTCTCCCGTGGTATGATGATCAACAAGATAAACAGGTTTGTTTTAGGCTCGCAATTGTATTGTAGTGTACAAAGTAGGCTGTATCTAAGAATGCTCAACATGAAAATGGCCGGCTATCAGCTCCGACACTGAAAGTGGATGGGTGGGATATACGAAGAGGAGGGGAACTAATTTCGAATCCCAGTAATTGATTGGCGAATCTCCTAATCTCTTTTCGTCCCGAGGGCCCGCCGCTGATGCGTTCACAAGGAGTTGATCCTTGCTCGATCGTCGACCTCTCGATCGGTGGGGCGTTGGATAGCTCATTGACTCGTCCCTGGTCAGTCTCGCGTGGGCGGCTATTGTCCAATTCCTTGTCGCTTGGCCTGCCCGAAAACTCAAATAAGTCCAAATGAATTAACAATGTAGGCAATGCATCCGGGAGCCCCACGTCGTTCTGGAATTCCTGACTAGCGGTGTCATCTGTCGTTTATATGTAGGGGAGGTTGAGGCTGGCTGTGCAGCTGGTGACTTTTCCTCTTGTTTATTCCATCGACTTTGACCCAATGGGTCCACAACGCGCAGCGACTTTAATTTGTTATTCTTCTTAACTCGATCATAATCTAATAACCGCGGTGCCCCCTATCATCACACTCCAACTTTCTCGATCACACTAAATTCGAGAATTTCGGGATTAGTTATGTGTGCTAGCGCTTGATACGACCCCTTATACCTCGCCGACACAATATACTCGTTGCGCTCGAAACCTTTCGCCCTGGCATCGAGCCATACAAGAATAAGAAATTAGGGCACGATGCGGTGGTCATTATTTAGCACTTTAATCCTGGTGCTCCTCTTCGGGGTTGCATTATCTGCCCCCGCAGTGGACATTGCAGAACGGAATGTTGATGCCCTTACGACTGTCGAAAAGAGAGCAGCATCGGATGCGACACCAACAGCAGCAGCAACAGAGACCACGCCCAGCTCAACATCTACAGCCAGTACAACGGGCACTCAGGGTGCAGCGACAACAGCCACAGCCAGAGCAACGACCAAGACAACGAATGAGACAACCTCTTCAAATACTAGTCATTCCACCTCTGTCGCAACAACTATTCCTTCATTAAATGGCTCTACGGGCTCGGAGAGTAACAGCCAGGATGGAACAAAACAAAAGTACACCGGCGGACTGCCACTTCAGCCGGAAATCACACCGGCCTGGGGTGTGGGTGGTATCATACTCCTGCTTCTAGGAGCGGCGCTGGCCTTCATTGGCATTCGCAAGCAATGGTAAATAGTCTCATTTTTATAGCGATTTGATATCGCTAACATTGGCTAGGGTTCATATCTTCTTATCTACGGGCTTCCTCGCAGCATTGGGCGTTACGGTGAGTACGAATGGATCCTGCTCTTATAACGGGCCTAGACTAACTATGTAACAGGTACTTATTGTCTACGTGTTAAACCCACCGGTCAGCAATGCGATACAAGGTGGATATTTGGTTGCAGCCTTCTTCACAGGCGCCGTGTTTGGAGGACTAGCGCTCGTGTTCAGGGAAATAACTGAGGGACTCGGCTGTCTTCTTGGTGGCTTTTGCACCGCAATGTGGCTTTTGACAGTCAAGTCGGGCGGACTTCTGACCGACAATGCAGCAAAGGCCGGTTTCATCATCGCGTTTACCGTGGGCTTCTGGTGTTTATCCTTCAGTCACTATACTCGCTCATATGGATTGATCCTCTGTACTTCCATCTCGGGTGCGACGGCCCTGGCTCTCGGTATCGATTGTTATAGCCGGGCAGGGTTGAAGGAGTTCTGGCTTTATATTTGGGGTACGCTCATAAACCTCAGTTCCTATGTTTATGAGGTGTCTGTAAGGTTGCTAACTTGCATTCTAGGGCTGAACACTGGCATTTTCCCATTGAATACGAATACATATCCGGTCACTCGAAATATCCGTGTTGAGCTAGCTATCACCGTCATCGTCACTGTGTTCGGCGTGATTGCTCAGATGAGACTCTGGAAAGTGATCAAAGAGCGCCGAGCCAAAGAGGAAACAACTCGGAAAGAAGCCGAGAAAAAGGACGAAGAGGCAGAGGCAGAAGTTGGTCGACAATTGGAAGAGAAGAACCTCCGCGAACGCACCGAATGGGAGAATATGTACTGTAACGGTGCCACCAAATCAGCCTCAATGACCGAAACCGCCGTTGCAGATGACTCCCGCCGGGGCTCGGATGGGTTCGAGTCAGCAACACATGAAAATGAAAAGGGAGAGTCGGTTGAGATGAAGGATATGTTTGCTCCGGAAACTTCGACTGGTGCATCTGACTCTGGGAAAAATCTCGAAGTTGTCGAGGAGGTTGAAGGGGAAGCTCTTGAAGAACACCAGGACGGACTTACCAACCAGCCCGAGGGCCAGCAGGCTCTAATCGACACCGAACAAGATGGACCACTGGCTGCAAGACCGGTGACAATGTGGCCCGAGCCAATTCCGCGTGAAGATAATAGCTCTGAACACGGTGCTGTGGTGGGCTCCGAACCCGGCTCACCACGATCCAAGCGCTTCTCTGGAAGGTCACTGATGAACCGTCTTTCCTGGCGCAGTGCTAACGGTGTTAACGGTCCAATGAGTCCCAAGCTCAACGTCAAATCGGAGTCTGAAGAGGCTTTGGTTGTGCAGGACGATGCGACCTCCTCCGTTGTTGGCGTCGTGGATGACATTGCGTCGATCTGTTCTAGTGTGATCTCTGATTGCCAAGCTGCCGAAGAAGAGAAGACGAACGAGGAGACAGCGACAGACAACTTGCCAGCGAAGAATGTGCTTGCTGAAATGACCGAGGCCGAACTCAATTCTCAAGCACCGCGCGCTGCTCCAGCTGAGGGTGACGGTCAACTCGCTTCTTCTCTTCCTCGCCATGATGAGAATAGTCAGCAGCAAATGCAACATGAAAATGAATTCCAGATTCACCAAGATGACGACACCGAAGAGCAAGTATCTACTGTCGTGACAAATAATCAAGACGACAGCCAGCCAAGGAAGATCGAGAACTTCGTGTTGCAAGTCCAGCCGACTTCACAAGAAGCTGCACCCAATCAAGGGAATGTCCTGAAAAATACCCCCGAGAAGGAAAATCTCGAACAGACGGATCAGGAAAACCCCGTTCCCAAAGTCGATCAAGCGGAGACAGAAGCCGAAAAAGACACCCGACAGCCTGATACGGAACACGTCGAGCGCGAGCTCGATTCGGTGTCTCAAAAAAAACCTTTGAGGAAAAGCAGAAGTGCAAGGTTAGACGCATCGACAGTGAAAGAACTCCCTGAGCAAACATCAATGGTGATCAATTCATTCCGCACCAATGAATGGGCCAAGCATTTAGCCAATGCTGAGCTTCCTGAGCTCGAACCAATCCAGCTGGACTGTGACCAACCCGAAAGCTCCGCTGAGATTGAAGAAACCGCCGCACCAGTCCACATGGATGGTCTTCTTCAGACACCGTTGACTGGCCTCCCTCCTCCAATTGTCAACAATCCCGAGTATACGCCTACCAGCCCCGAGCAGAATCGTCGACGTTCCCAAGGCTCTGCAGCGCCACCTGCAGTACCCAGATCTAAGACACGAGATAACATCTACGCCATGTCCGGTGCCATATCTCCCCCACCAATGGCCCGAAACATATCATCTGCATCACTACTCCCTCTACAGGAAAAGGATAAGAAGCCAGGTCCGATCCGCAGCGTATCGACTCCATTCCTGACTATCACAACCGCCAAACAAGAACCAGAGGCGTCAGATTCTCCCAAATGGAGTGGACCTCCACCTCTTCTCGCTGTTCGTGAGGACATGGTGCGGAATCGCATGTCATCTACGTCCCTTCGCTACGATCCTTATACATCGCGAAGTCAGTCCCGCCTGTCTCTGGCTGATCCAACCGTAATCGCCTCACCACCCTTGTCCATCCCAGAGGAAAGAGACAAGCAGTTTGGCACAGATACTGCCGAAGACGCAGATGACGTACCACTATCCAAGCGTCGTGCCATGCTCCAACGCCAATCAACGCAGTCACCTTCTACATCTAGCATTCAGAGCATCGAGCCCCCGCGATCACCACCGCAGAGTCCACCAGACTCAGGACGATCCGCAGCTGTCATGGCCGCCTGGCGACAATCGGTTCGACAAGACCTTTCCCAACGACGCGGCCCACTCTCACACCTTCCTTCTCCCGGGACGCCTACGAACTCCGAGAGACCACGGGCGCTTCGGGCATCTGCACAGCCAACGCGCGAGACCTCGGCGGCCCAGGTCGAAAATACCATTGCCGAAAGGATGCAGCGCGGAGGCATGACAGACCTACATCGTCAAGCGATGCGCCGAATGCAGGCTTCTGCAAACCGCAAGCTTTAGTCGTTCATTTGGTTTGATACCCTCTTTTCTTGTTTAATTTCTTTTCTTTTCGGGGAATGTTGGGAGTTTGGTCAATATGGGCTTAATCAGTCACACATACATACCTTAACATTCACTGCACATAATTTCTAATGACACAATGCTTGATGTAATCAATTGAGACACTTCATCCTTGTATAATGCTAAAACAATAAATTACAATGAACCAGTTACTGCAGCATATACTTGGGGGCCATCTCGAAAGTCTTCATAACCTTCTCCAGGTGTCTCTCATATTCTTCCAATTCCTCGCTGTCCTGGTCCTCCACAGAAGCCTCCTTGCCATCCTCACCTTCGTCACCCTCAAGGCCAAGCTCAACTTGGTCAACTTCCGAGTCGCCCTTGGCTGATCGGCGGCTGTTCAACGAGGTGACATCGCGATAAAGCCCCATAGTCATCGGTAATTTCACACTGTCCACGCCCCCCTTGCCCACCTTGATAAAACGGGCATCAAGAAGTCGAAACTGGGCCGCCCAGACATGTGGGTCGGCAATCTCCATCGCCATCTCCCAAGAGGATCCCACGCCCAGACTGACAGACCCACCGATAGGGACGCCCGATAGAGCCCCAACGAGCGCAGAGGAAACGCCAGCCGATATGTCCGCAGATTGGCCCTTGGAGACAATCGTGCGTGTTTTCTCGAGGAGGTATAGACCGGTGAGTAGCCATACTTTGGGGCGACGAGCAAACTTCAAATTGAGCATGTAGGAGCTCTGAGCAGCGGACAGCCAGAGTTTTAGTTTCTGCTGGGCCTGCGGATTGGCTAGGACATTTGTTGTAAGGAAGGATTCAGGGCTGTTGAGGAATGTCAGAACATAATTCATTAATTCAGTCGATAGGAGGCGAGGTAAAATACTCTTTCAGGATCATTCGGGTCCCTTTCTCTGCAACTACAACACGCTCAAGATCCTTGTTGTAGGCGAGGCCCAGATTGACAATATCCCCACCGTCAACGCTGACGGATGGCGAAACCCGAGAACATCCATGAAAGATGAGATTATCCGCCTGTGTTGAATACGCATGCTCTTGTAATGCCTTTCCGCTAATAAAAAGTCCGTCAGCTTTGACATGGCATCGCGACCAAAGAGATGCGACGTGTACCTTAATTGTTCGTGGGTATAGTGGCGGGCAACCATTGGCTGCCAGTACTTCTCCAGCACCAATGAACCCAGGGTTAAAGCCTCGGGCCGTTCCCCGACGCCATAAAGAAAGAACGAGGAGTCGTCAACAGCCCCCATAATGTCAGTAGTCTCACAAAGTGCCAAGGCTTGGTATAATTCTGAGGGATCGAGGCTGGAGAAAGACGATCTTTCAGGGTATTAATTGTGGTTTTTACTCTGCTGCCTTCGCGGGGTACTGCCCCAACCCGGGCTTATTATTAGTTCCACTCAAATCGGGCAATTTTAAACGAATCGCTCCTCAGGGTTTCGTGATAGCGCTAAGCGTGGAAGGCACACCCAAGCCCCACTATGCTTATGATATACAGAGCGTGGCCTAGGTGGACTGTTGGGACTGCTAAGTGAGATGGCATTTCATGACTTCAGTTGCTGAAATAACCCAACGACATCTTCACCAGTCCACGAAAACTCCAATGGAATTTGATCATTTCGTCGGCCTTTGTGGCCGATCGCTCTTCGCGGAAGAGTATCTTGGTGATCTAGATGCTGCCGGTGACTATCTACAGCAGACGAATCCGGACATATCCGTGGTGGAGCCCGTTGTCTACGCAGAGCACCTTCGTTGTTCAGCCATACATTCAGTACTCATCGGCAGGCCAGCAGATGCATATGAGAGTCTTGAAGTCTTGAAAGGTCTTCTAGATCAACTACCCAAAGAATGGGGGTTGCGATATGCAAACTACAAGGTGCTAACCGATTACACCCGTCGCTATCCCCCGCTTCTACGCTTCTATCATGAAAATGGAAAACCGATCAACATCTCCATGCTGGGCAATATCAGCGGCCCGTTTGAGATCACGGAAACCTTCATGAACAACTTTCAAACCTATTTCGAGGGTAGTTTACTCCGCGACCAAGCAGTGAGTCAGATTATGAATGGTGTCCTCGGATTTCCGATGCGAGCAAGAAATTTAACAAAAATGTTTCACCCTCTCAGCCCCGCGAGCAGCGGAATTGGCTCGAGAGAGGAGATACTCCCTCAAGTTGTGGAGATTGCTCAACCTATCCTGAATTTTCGCGATATGGCTGATTCCTATGGGGTGACCGGGATGGGTACATATATGTTCCGACTGGTCGTTCAATTGCACATTACCTGCCAGAGTCCGCAGGCTGATGCACTATTGCAAGAACTATACCAAAGATGTGAAGGTTTTGAGGATTACGGGGGGATGGCTAATGCGAAAATGATTGAGGCGGACAGCTTAATAAGCCCTCCGTTTGCCAGCCCTGTCACGCTGAACTTGATTATTCTCGACGTCACCAGCAGTACTCAGAGTGATACTCTCTGGGATCCGGTTGAATTTGACCTCGAATATGAATATGGAACCCGGGCTCGAGAGCTATATGAGTCTGCTCTGGCACTATTCCAAAAAGCGAACAGCAAGCGTGGGCAAGCTGCCGTTTTACTTCGACAAGGCTGTTGTCTTCATAATAAAGCCCGTCACGAACGGTTCCAAAACAAACAAGTACTCGACCTACTTGCAGAGTCTGAGCTTAAATTGCAAGAGTCTCTCAAGTTGTTTGGGAAAGATGAAGAGAACGCTCAACTGGCGAAGACACATCTGATCCTCACGGGGATCACCAGAGGAAACCCGGTGAACATCAAAGCAATCGCGAGATCGATTGGAGTCTGGGGCGTTGAAGCAAAGAACGAGATAACGGCCCACTTTATTGGAATGCTCCTCTCCCGATACGCGCATCAAGAGTGGTTCAGATTCTCGAACATGGACAATGCTTTGCTGGCCTGGGAGTGTGCGTACGAAGTGTTCGAGCCGCTTGGCGACATTATTCCCATGTTTCAATCCGTGGTATGCCGGTCACATGTACAAAACGACATGTTCAACGCCAATGCGGCTGAAATCTTCATCGAGGAGGCACTATCCATGGTCGATAGACTTGTCGAGTACATTGATTCCAGGATTCACTCGGCTCCGGACACACAACTGGGCCAAATGGACCGTACCTCCTTAATGACGAGCAAGTTCGACATGCTGTGGACATTCAGCAGGGAAGTAAACAACGTTTACCTCCGGAGTGAGGATCTTGAGAAATTTAATGAGTGGAACACCAAACTGGCATATTGGGTTGAGCACGATGAGAGCTTTATCGCTTTCCGTGAACGTCTGGAGAACGAAGAAGTTATGCAATTGAAAAATCTCTCTCTTACCATGCCTCAGAACAAGGTCAAGGGCCTGTGGCGGAGGGCATTGGCTGACGATGCAGCGACAGTGAGATACGCTTCCGCGGATATCACCTTCCGCCGACTGATGGAGGAAGGCGATATCCTGAAAGCAGAAGAAAGTGTTCGCCGATTTGTCAACGAGGCCATGGATCTAGAAAAGGCGTATTGCAGAGATATGTTTCGCATCCTGGCATGTGAGCGAATCGGTGATCACGTCAAGGCCCGGGAGATTTTCGACTCCCTCGATGACAACGACGTGTTCAACGATAAACTTCCGGAATTTCAACAAGGTATTGGAGTTCGGACTATATTCTTCTCGGTTGCTGAGAACGCCTTGACTTTTGTTGTATTCGCGGGAGACATGGAACGAGCTCGCCGGATGATCGAGATCATTATCGGGATCTGGCCTTCATTTTTTGAGAAGCGGAATGAGAATGCACTTGATTTTGCTCAAAGAATCAGTTACTATGCCCATATCATGAAAGATGAAGAGCCTGAGTTGTGCTTTGCAAAACTACTCGAAGCTCGTCAAATCCTCGAGACGCGTCGATTTCAGACGAAAGACTTGGATGCTAGGATTGGCAGTTCCAGCCAGGAGTGGACGACAGAGGTATTCCTGAACCTCGCACGTCTTTGTCTGCGATGGGAAAGCTCAGGGGTCCCAGCGAGTTTCATATCGAAATACGAACATGGGAATTTCAACGACATTTCATGGCCTGAACATGCTCTGTTGTTTATTGAAATGAGTAGAGCAAGGGCGGTGCTCGAGTCTCTACAATCCCAAGCCCAACAAGTCCCTGGGATGACAGGAGTTCCTGATACAGCACCTCTGTCAGAGGCAGTTCACAAAAGACGACTCTTACGGTCACTGCTTGCTTTGAAGAAATTGAGCCCCGAGCAGGAACAAGAGGTTTCGCAGCTGCGGAAAGATATCGACGAATTAGAAAAAGACGGAAACATCTCTAATGCAACCACTTTTATCGAAACCGTCAATTCTACCATTGAGCCGAAGTTGCTGTATCAAAGCATTGATGAGAATGCAGTGGTGATAGAAGCAACTTTCAGTCCCCGTGGATTCATCTCATTCGCAGTGACCCGGGACGGGATTCAAAAGATACATCAAGGAACGACGTGTGTTATTGACATTCGGAGACCTGTCATGCAGGCCATGCATATCATGCGAAATATGACTGGATACCTCGGAGAAGAAGAGGAAGGACGTAAAAAGGCGCTCAACGAGCTGTCCCAGAAAATCTCCGAAGTACTACTGGCACCATTTACAGAAACCATCCGAACCAAGTCGCATGTCATTTTTTCGATTTCTGATCCTATGACCGCGTTCCCGTTTGCAATTCTCCCATTTGATGGAAAGCCACTTGTCATGCACGCAGCGGTCTCACAAGTCCCCAGCCTCACTATACTCCATCATCTCTCACAGAGAAAGTCAGCATCGAAAACACCGACGCTATCCGTCCTTGCCAAATCACCCAGTGAGGAACCATCAGAGAACACAGCACGGGGTGATAAAGAGCCCAGTCTCCACATGGCAGGAATTGAGGCTGTCAACATCGCCCGCATGTTCGCAACATGGCCGATCGAGGCGTCTAATATGACTCGAGAAGACTTTCGAGAGTACGTCGAAGGCGGTTCCTTGATCATGCACATCGGAACGCACGGAGATGTCAACTACCGCAATCCCCTTCTTTCATCGATTTCCATTGGCGACGGCCAAGAATTCCGAGTCATCGACATGTCCGCCATCCGCAGCAGCGTTCATCTCCTCGTCTTTGCGGCCTGTCTCAGCGGCCTTGGAAAAGCAACCTGCGGCAGTGAAGTCCTGGGATTCTCCCACGTTGTCTTGAGCACTGGCTGCCAGGCTTACATCGGATCACTTTGGAAAGTGAGCGATTTCGGTTCCATGTTGATTATGACACTGTTCTATCGTCATTTGCGGAGTATGCCACATCTCCCCGTGGCGGAGCTTATGCGAAAGGCCCAGACGGATCTCTTGCAGCTTGATGGTGAAAAGGCTGGTATACTTTTGGATGGGATGTTAGAAAGTTGGACTTCTACAGGAGTGGAGGGTCGTAGGCCGGCTGAGTTTGTGCCTGATGCGGAATTTTTGTTCTTCATGTTGAAGATGACTATTGATCAGTTGGACTGGTCGAGTCCTTTCTACTGGGCGCCGTTTACACTGGTAGGATATGGAGGTTTCCGGTTTGTGCATGAAGATTGTTAGTTGTTTCATTTTCAAGGAGTACAAGCGAGATGCCTCGGGTGTTGAAACTTGAGAACTTGAACAAACGAAGGTTAGCTGCATTTTCGACCCGAATATTTCATGATCAGCACTCTGCATCGCAAGCTGCTGCCACTTGATGTAAGACTAGTGGTGTAGTGTACATGATAGCTTCAACATTGCCCGCTATGCGTGTCAGATCAGCGGTGGATCCAATCATGACTGCAACTGCATTTGACGTCTGCAGTCGCTCTGTGACGTGGGGTCGGATTGGAGGGGAAGTTAGGAGATCCTTCGCTTATCCAGGGTGTACAGATGAAACAAGGGAGAGTAATTGATGGATCATAGTGAAACGGGGATGGTTGACTGGTCAAATTGGAGCTGGAGAGGTTTACTGGTTGTCGTATAGATGGATGGATCCATAGTGGCTGTCTATTGATTGCGGGTTCTGCTGTACATAAACCCATGCACTAGCCCATTATTACTTCTCAGATGATTTATATTTGACAGATTTAAGATTCATCGACTCCTATACTTCTTTATATTTGAATCTGGGAAAATATTCTACATTGAAAGCCTTCTACTTTGCGACTACCAAGCCGATCGGGATTTGTCAGTTTCAGTTTTCCAGCTTCACCTTCGTAAACTACGAGTTACTTACCAACCAGGGCTTAGCAGCTCCAGTTTGGCCTCGAATTTGAGTCTTACAGTCCAGGATTGTTAAGAGGCATTCTCATTTGCGTTTCTTCTTTCTCTTCTGCAAATTTCATTACCTTTCGTTTTTATCCCAATTCACTCTTCTACTCTCTCGTTCCTCTTCCCAAGGAGACTTTCTCCTGTTCTGCCGATCTCCAATCTTCTGCTCCTCTCCTCCTCCTCCCCAAAACGTCCGCATTTTGCTGCGCTTTTCCCTTTCTCTCTCTCCCCTTCGGGGATTCCGTTCGTTTTCCTCCTCAAAACGGCGTCCTTTGCGTTCTCTCGTCCTCGATCGAGGGAAGTCGAAATCAATTCCTCTCGCTTTCCCCCATCTGGTCCCAATCCCCGAAGTTCCTTTGGATCTCGTGGAGCCAACGGCCGCGCCCCCGTGGAGGCGACTCCGTCCTTCACTCGCGCACAGCGACGACAGTGTGTTCCTATCTCAGGCCCGTCGTCGTTCCCTGCCATTCTTCGTCCCCCGGCCGTTCGCCTCGCCAACCCCGTCAACCACGTCCCTCGCATCACTCCTATCACCGTCCCGCCCCACCGCTCCGACGAGAGCCTCCCCCTCGGCCTGCAACGCGACGCATACCCTCTGCTCACCGTCCCCGAGCGCCGCCGCAGTCGTCTGACTCCGTCTCCGACCTCCCCGACTAGTCTAATCGTCGAACGCAGTCAGGGAGAGACTGAAAGTGGGCGCACGAGCATCGCTTTACCCCCGCGACACCGGCGCAGCGTGCAATTATCTCCGACAGAAATGGCGGCTGCATTTGCCGGGAGCGCGGCTAGGGACGTCGAGAACCTACGGCCGCCCGAAGAAGTCCATCTGGCTCACGATGGCACTCGCCATGGCGGACCGCGCCATGCTCAATCCCAAACCTCTCTCCGATCTCAATCCCAAATCGCATCCGTCCCCTCAAACACCGGCCAAGCCCCTCCTGATGTTGCCGACGAATTGGCCTGGGGCCCCGCGCACCCCTGTTTCCCTCACTTTAACCCGCACGTCCCTATCGGCTCGCAAGAATACCTCACGACGCGAGTGATTCGCATTCGCCGTGACTGGATGATCAAGGGCGATTTGGCGCCCACCTTCTCCAACCTGTACCCCGAAATTCTGGATCCATTGCTCGGGGAGCAAGAATTCCGGAAAGTAATCGCCACCGTCAACGACGGCCTCGTTAAGGCTTTTGATCCGTTCAGTCTGCGGAACTGGCTGGACGGAGCAATTGGGCTCCTAACCGGCTGGATCTGGGACGATATGAATGCCCCAGGAATCAAGGGCCAACTGCAACAGGTAGAGTCCTGGCTGGAGAACTGGAATCGTGAAGTCGGCGCCAAGGACGGTGTACACATCTGGAGTCTGCGCCGCACTGCGTACATGTCTCTTGATATTCAGATTCCAGACCCCAAAGTCGGCATTGTGCAGAGCGAGGGTCCTTCCATGCCGAATACCAGGCCCAGCTCTGGTGTCGGGCTTGGAAATTGATAGGCCTACTTTCGCCTGTCGGTTTCCTTTCTTCTTGTTCGATCATTGTCTTATTTGGCTGTATATGTCCTTTGTAATTTTGTTGATTTGCTCCCATCTTGGGCCTTTTTGCATGATATCCCTCGCCACCCAGCGACTCTTCCTCGACTCTTCCTGTCCGCAATTTCCTTACTACCTTTTAACTCTACCTTGCTCTCTATTTATCCCCCTTGCTCTTGATCCATGACTATTCCGGCCTAATTTTCCCACCTTGCATTTGTCACTGGGATTTCTCCTGTTACTTTCGGCTTTGCTGATGGACCACTGTTGTCCAACCTTGTTTATACCTGATCTTATACTGGGATGGTTGGTTGGCTTTACTGAAATCTCTGAAATTGAAGATAATGGCCATGTGGTCAGTGTGAATGGAAATTTCAAGCCATTAAGCTTAATAGCGTCTCAGGATGAACTGGTGTAACAAACGTAGCAGACCAGGATGTTTAGATACCAAGACCCGTGCTTGTTTAATTCTCGTATAGCTCCCGACAATGCTCGCCATGTAGACAGAGATGATGAAAGAGGCTGAAACATACTTTTGTAATCAAGTCTGTCCTCAAATTGACTCTCCTCTACACTATATTCCAGTCTAAGAATGTGACATGCAGAGGCCATGTGTGTACATCCACCTTGGCCAGGCGGTGTCGATCCACCCCACACCCTCCCCCCGTTCGCCGAGCTCCTGGGAACTTCGAACTTCCTAGGATGAGCCCTCTCTCCCCCAGCATACCACACCGCCACAATGCTGTCGGGCATCCTCGTCTTCAATCAAAAGGGCGAGAATCTAATCTTCCGCGCCTTCCGGAGTGACTGTCGCCCACGTCTGGCCGATATCTTTCGCATCCAGGTCATCGCCAACCCGCAGGTCCGCTCCCCGATCCTGACCCTGGGCTCGACCACCTTCAGCCATGTCAAGCATGAGAATATCTACCTGGTCGCCGTGACTAAGAGCAATGCCAATGCTGCACTTGTCTTTGAATTCCTCTACCGGTTGATCGTGCTGGGGAGGAGTTACTTTGGGAAGTTCGATGAGGAGGCAGTGAAGAATAACTTTGTGTTGATTTATGAGCTGCTTGATGGTGGGTTGCGACTCCGACAAGCCCCTTTCTCTTTAAGTCTTGCGCGATGCTAAACATGCTGGTGTCATTGTAGAAATTCTCGACTTCGGCTACCCCCAAAATACCGAGACGGATACCTTGAAAATGTACATCACGACAGAAGGGGTCAAGTCCGCCATTGCCAACTCGCCGACAGACTCCAGCCGAATCACTCAGCAAGCGACCGGTGCGCTGTCCTGGCGCCGCTCCGATATCAAATACCGCAAGAACGAAGCCTTTGTCGACGTGATCGAAGACGTCAACCTCCTGATGTCCGCGACCGGCACCGTCCTGCGCGCCGATGTGAATGGTCAGATTGTCATGCGAGCATATCTTACGGGTACTCCAGAGTGCAAGTTCGGTCTCAATGACCGACTCCTCTTGGATTCTGGTACTTCTTCCGGGGCGAACGGAGGGCGAGGTGGTGGTGGCCTGTCTGGGAACAAACAGACCACACGAGCTGCCGCCGGTTCAGTCACGCTGGAGGACTGCCAATTCCACCAGTGCGTGAAGCTGGGCCGATTCGACGCTGATCGTATCATCTCGTTCGTGCCGCCGGACGGTGAGTTCGAGTTGATGCGCTACCGCGCGACGGAGAATGTCAACTTGCCCTTCAAGGTGCACCCGATTGTGCGCGAAATCGGCACGACAAAGGTCGAGTACAGCGTGGCGATCAAGGCCAACTACAGCTCCAAGCTGTTTGCGACCAATGTCGTGGTTCGCATCCCGACGCCGCTGAACACTGCAACGACTACCGAGCGCACGAGCCAAGGCCGCGCCAAGTATGAGCCTGAGCAGAACAATATTGTATGGAAGATTCCCCGGTTCTCGGGTCAGAGCGAGTATGTCCTCAACGCCGAGGCGACTCTTACATCGATGACCCACCAGAAGGCCTGGAGTCGGCCGCCGCTTAGCCTTTCGTTTAGCATTCTCATGTTTACCTCATCTGGTCTGCTTGTGCGGTATCTCAAGGTCTTTGAGAAGAGCAATTACAGTTCCGTCAAGTGGGTACGCTATATGACGCGTGCAGGAAGCTACGAGATCCGGTATGTTTGGACCTTTTCTCATGGAACTGATTGTGATCGATTTACTGACCAAAGCCCATTTTAGATTCTAATACTGCCGACCCCCTGAAATAGACGATGGTGTGCATGAACCCTTGCCCTTTTTTGATTATGGAATCTCAGGCTGGGTGTCTGGCGTTGATGGTGTTCTCCTCGATTGATCTTACACGATTTCTTTTCTTCACTTGATAAATACTTTCTTCAGTACATCAGTACTCATCTTTTCCTCCTCTCGTTGCCTCCCTACTACCCTTTGACTTTTATCAATCTTGTCGCCCATGATAACCACATAGCCCTTCTCATCGACCAGTTTCATGACCTCCTGCATCTTCCTTTGGAGGCGTACCTCGTTATCACCTCCCTCGGCCATGGCTTCTCTGATCTCAATCCTCCTGCCTCTGTACAAATACTCTCTGTCCAGCCCAGTCTCTAGCAAAAGTCGAATCATAGGCGCTGATCTATTCTCAACCGCGACATGAACCAGAGGTATTCTAGATTTCCTCTTCTGGACAAATCTTGAGGCATTGGAGTCAGCACCATGTTCAATCAACAACTTTGCTAGCGCAACATCTCCACTCTTCACTGCGACTTGTAACGGCGTAAGTCTCGCTGTTGGGTTGTATTTATTCGGATCTGCTCCATGTTCAAGAAGGAAAGTCACAAGCTGTAGATCTGGTGGTCTCTTGTACGCCCAGATAGCACCGTGCAGTGGTCCATAGCGAAACCTGGTAGTTTCCATATTGATGTCGAAGCCGCCGCAATTGAGATAGAGCTGCATTTGACTAAATCGCATTTTGACAACACTTTCCATGAACATGTCAAACATGGCACCGCTCTTGTCCATTTGAAATCCACACTCTTTCTCAATGAATACCGCAATATCGGGTTTGTGAGTCCGAACAGCGTGTATAACGGCACCTTCCACCCGAGCCTCAAGGTCTTCTTCACCCGTACTCTTAAAATATTCAATCCAAGCCTTCAGAGCCCCAATATTCCCCTCGTTCGCAGAATTTCTCAAAATATTGCCCTGGCGAGCCCATTGTATAAACCTCGACGTTTTATCATTCGCAATAAGCAACCGAATCGCCTCAGTAGAGCCCTTCGACCTGGCAATACACAGAGGGTAAATCCCACCAAACCGAACACTTTTCTCCCAAAGAAACACAAGAGGGCCATACTCGGGATCATCATGAACGTCAATAATCTTCTGAAGCTCCTCAAAATCCCCCCTAATAATCGCACTGGCTGTCAGCGCAATAGCCATCGTCCGTTCAACCGGCTCCCAGTTACACCGATCTATTCCCGAAAGCAAGCGCGGATCATACACGCTACGGTATGGATAGAAACTCCCGCAAAGCCAGGCGTCGATTAATTTATCTATTAGGATATATTCCTGCTCCTTTGTGCGTGGGGCATGCGGGCTGGCGAGAAGTTCGTGGATGATGGTTGAGAAAGCGCATTGGCTTGTGGGATGTCGTTGGACCTTTTGGTGGAGATATTGACGTTTATAGGATTTTGGGAGGTTGATCCACCAGTTCTTGCAGATTATTCCTTTTGCGTAGCGGCGTTCGTGGGCGAAGCCAAGGCCGTCGTTTTCTAGGCGGGGGCTTTGTATGAGGAGAGTCATTATTTCGTTGGCGAAGAGGGCTGGTTTGGTTAGTTGGTGAGAGGTTTGTGTCTAGACGGGAAGGGGAGGGGTTGTGTACTGTTGACAAGTCTTAGAGCTAGTAGACTTTGGATTGGAATCGTGTTCACCAATGCTTGAATGATCTGGAGGAGAACCTCCACTGGGAGGTGTCCCATGTTGGCTGGTCGTTAACAGCGAGGGCTTAGCATGGGGATGGATAAGTTCGTTCTCATTATTGATGTCTCGAACTTCTTGGCTCTACATCTAGTTTGTGAATTTTGAGTGAGTCATGGTTAAATTCGTCGGACCAGGCATCTCAAGCCACAAATCATACATTCGATGCGACGTGGGGGCGGATTTTCGATAGCAACAATGTAAGCAGTTTACTGCCGTCTAACTAGCGCCTTTTATCTCTGCATAGTTTGTCATCTACAGTTTTATGATCTAAGAGCAGTGGATATGCAATAATCGAAGCGCTAACATGGCTTTTGAAAGGTATTTCATGCCATAATTTCCATATCAAAGAGGCCATTTCCGACTACAGATCTTCCACCATGCCCTCGACTCAGCTATCTGTGCTGCCTCATGGAAAGAACAGTCTTACAAGACCCTAGAAAAATTGCACAGTCATTCTTCCCTCGTGCACCTTCCCAGCTTTCATAAGATCCATCATTTCATTAATATCCTCGAGCTGGAACTTTCTCGGATTGATCTTGGGATAAATCCCTTTTCTCAGGGAAAACTCCAAGCACCGCATCGCACCCAGTGGTCCAGGTACCTTGGCTCCAATGATCCTATCAACCATGAGATTAGACCTCATTTGTTTCCATTCGGGATATCAAAACAAACCTAATGGACTGGAGTGCCACTTGGCCCATATTAAGCGGTAGTGGCTCATGAGGAATTCCAACAACCATAAGGCGTCCATCGACCCTCAGGATTGAAATCGCAGTTTGATATGCCGCAACAGAACCCGAAGTGGCAATCACAGCATCGGCCACTCTACCGTGATTCATCGCTGCGACCTTCGCCCGAATGTCTCCAGGCTGCAGATCCCGTGTATTGAGTATCCCATCCATACTTCCACCGTCCCTCACACCCTCCAACTGTCCATCATGAACATCCAATCCCAAAACTCTCGCCCCAAGTGCATGCGCATACTTAGTCGCAATCTCGCCAAGTCCACCAACACCAACAATAGCAACCGTTTCTCCAGGTTTAATCTGTGCACGCTCCAGCGCATCCCAGGCTGTAATTCCTGCGCAGAAGATGGGCGATAACTGCGCTGGGGAGACATCACCAACACCATCTATCTGCGGGATAACCACCGCCGTCGCCGCGTCCACGAGTGCATACTCCGCATTGTTAACCCCCTTAATAGTCATCTTTGCACAATATTGAGGCCCGATATTTTTGCATTCCCAGCACTCGAGACACATATCCTGCCATAGTGGCGCACCGATACGGTCACCTAGTTTGATGCCGAAGGGTGCGGCGTCAGGACCAAGAGCTTCGACGATGGAGATGGCTTCGTGGCCGATGATTTGGGGAAGCTGGGTGAGACCGCCTTTGCGAGAGGTGATGAGCAGATCTGAGTGGCAGAGTGATGCGACTTGGACTCGTACTAGTACCTTGCGACCTGTTGGTGTTGGGACGGGGACTTGCTCGATGACGAGGGGTTCGCCGGCCTGGTTGAGGGTTTTTGGTTGTTAGTGAAGCTCATGCGAGACAAGAGCTTTGATTCAAGCTGCGTCTAAATATTGCTAGGGAAGGGTTGGCATAACGTACCTCTTTGCAGAGAGCAGCCTTCATCATATCTGGCGCCATGTTGGGATGTTCGTGTGAGTATGAGTATGTTGCCAAGAAGATGTTCAAGGCAGATGAGGTGCTTTCAGTAGGATTTCCCGAGGAAGCTCAAGGTCAGTTCCTCTTGGTATTTATCTGAGAACTTGTGCAGCCCGAGTGATACCACAAAAGAGGTGTAAAAGCGGAGTATTCATGCAGCCGAGCCACCAGTGTCACCCGAGGCCATGCAAACATTGATTCCCCGCACGCATAACTGCGTATAAACAAAGGAAAGGGCGATCGTTATGAAGCACTTGCCCGACAGTTGGTGATCTGAGGCCATCCTTCCACCTACGTACCAGGGCTATACATGTTACGTTAACTATAGCAATGCTATTTTTATGAAAAAAAAAAAAAAAAAAAAACTTGAAACCCATAGTGTGACGTCGTAATTCGATCCAATTTTCCGAGTCAAAGGAACATGGGTTAAGTTTGACGGTGCCCATACCGGCAATACACCCTGATGCGCCGAGATAGGCCAGTGTGTAGCAGCTGCCTTGGAGGTAGTATTTGGCCGTGCCAATGCAGTCGATCTCGGTTATGGATAAACCTCACAGAATATAATAAATAGTCAGCATCGCCAAGGGTGGCACTAACTATGTACATTTTGATGGTGATATTGAACTTGCCCTCCGTGCTCATCCAGGTTTCACTGTCCATTCCGAAGACGATTTCGAAATCTAAAATAGTTGGAAACAGGGTACATGAACCGCCCAGTGATGAGAAAGTGCTGGCGTGGTTCAGTTTCTCGAAGATGGCCGTGGTGATCCCGTCAACCAATTGACTCATGATGTTTTGCAAGACTGTCTCAAGTTCTGACTCCTGGAAGTGTGAATGTACTGGAAGATGACAGGAATCCAACTATACTCTCAATGTTGCTGACACTCTTGCTCAATGCACAAAAAAATAGTTATCTTCGGGAGCAACACTAGAAGCTGTATACCGAATCCACCGAAGACCCACAGAGGAAACCGTCAAAGCTCAGCTCTTGTCTTTTCTTTGAGACGCGAAAGGCAGCAATAGTGGGTGGATATGTTTAGTGAAGAAATGAAGGTGTTTATATACTCTAATGCAGTATTTTCAAAGAATAAAAGGGAGACGAGCTGTGGATTGCCCTCTCGTAACGCGGCTTCATCGGTTCACAGAACGAGCTGTCTCACTGTATCAAGGGACATTTGGACTCGATTCTCAAAAAAAGGCTATAAGATGACAGAGTCATGCCAAGATTAAACATTCCTCTGAGTCCCCCTTGGCTTTGGTCACCGCATAAGCAGGGTCTTCCATCAGATATGGTCATTAGTGATTCAGCCCAGGCTTCGGTAACGCACTCATCTCGGTGATCTCTCGTACTCGTTTCAACGGAACTATGTTCACGAATCCGGCCATCAATCTCCAGTTTGATAGTCAGACTGCAAATCCTTCGATGTAGGGATATTTTAAGGCATCCCCTTAGTACACGGACGGGGTAGAAGATATTGTGATGTTCGCGGGCAAATGCATCATGAGTTTTTCAGTACTCTGAGGAATGATACGGATACTCCGACTTGGATGCGTACTGTTGGCTATACAATTGTATCAGCAGGTGATCAGTTAGCCGGCTCGTGTTTATTGGCCGCGATGCTGGTGCTGTCGCAGGTGCTTGTATTTCTTTCTTGATCAATCGAATCTTTAGAGGACGATGTCTTCTCTACGCGCCGTATTGGCTGGCATTTCAATCTTCTTCCGGGACTCAATTTGATAATTATTGGCAGGTTTGCCTAGAACTGTCTGAAACCTACCTAGTACACATGAGGAGATAGCCTGCTGTTTGATGCACCTCCGCTTAGTTGCAGATGATTTCCTGCGGGCGTCAGACGCAAATCTATAGATAGTTCCGATGCATCAATCAGCGGCCAAGACAGGGGTGTACAGCTGAATAAGGTTGTTACTTCAGCAACTAGCGTGTTTGTTGACAAAACAACGAAGAAAATCAATCAATAATCAAAAGTAAATAAGCGTAGATAAGAGTAAAATGAATGCGATTATAACCGACAGTGGTATCTTCAGAGTTTTATAGAAGTACAGGGAGACAAGATAATAGTACAACAGCCTGAGCAACCCGACCAACACGGGCTTAACGAGAGCAGGATAAATCAATGTGCAGTCAGTCGAACCGAGCCACCCAATCTGGAGAATAAAAACAATAGACAAGATTGAGACTGAGCGGGAGACAAAATAATTCACATAACCAGATGCGAAAATAGATAAGGGCGCACCCACGAGGAGAAACAGTGATAAGCGAACGTGATAATGGACATCAACAGGGTAAAGTAACAAGGCCCGAAGAAAAATGGTAATACATGGTTGTTTCTCGCAACAGGGGACAGCACAGGGGGATAGTAAAAAAGACAGAGAGAGAAAGGGAATATGGTCATAATATACAAGGCATTTCAAGTGAAGATAAGAGGAAACAGGAGAGGGACGTTTATTGTCGGCGTCGCAGACCGACCCGTCCCTCTCCAACGAGAGAGTGCCATCGGCGCCCGATGTCCGCGCCATTTCGGCGGCCCACCTGGCGCGCGCACTCATCCCACTCCTGCTGAGAGAGGCGGAACTTTTCCAGAACCACTTCAATCAGGCGATGATCCTCGTCCGCGGCCCAATCCTCGGAAGCAGTCTCAGATGGCTCATCTGGCTCTTCGATAGAGGGGAGAACCGCGTCAGGATTGATGCGCGCGACTGGTTCTTGCACCGGAGGCATTGCCTGCCGGCGCGCGGGAGAGGGTGGTGATTGTGTAATAGGTGGAGAGTGTAGGGAATAGAAATCCGTCGAAGAGAGGCCGAGGGGGAGTTCGTAGGGTATTTGCCGACGGCGTTTGGGTGTAGAAATTGGGCGACCAAAGTCCGCGTCGCTGTCATCGTCGTCCCACTCTGTGCGACGGCGCTTGTTTGCGCCGCGCGCGGGCGCAGATGGAGGTGGAGGAGGTGTGGTCGCTGTCTTGTGTGGGGGAGGCGTTGGGCGTGGCGAGGCAGGCCGTGCGACTTTGCGTGTGCGCGGTGAGCGACGCGGTTGGGAGATGGGCAGAGGACTCTGGAGGCGTTGGGGCTTTGGTGTGCGGCGCGAGGAAGGCGCTGGAGAGCCGTTCAACAGCGACTGCAGGGCGCGACAGGTGCCTAGAAGGCCGTTGCCAGATGGGTAGCCCCGGTCTGAGGGGGGAGGTGTCGAGAAGAGGCGACTAGGAGTGAAGCGAGACGACCGGCGCACGTCGCATGGGAGGGCGGAAGGGAGCAGCATGATTGCGCGAGATGAAGGATCAAGAGAATATAATTATGGGATTCGCCGGGGCGCGAAAGTGAGAGTTATGACGAGAATTGGAAGGACAGTTTGGACGGTGGTCGAGTTTGCGCTGGAATCGCGCGAAGTTGGGATTTGTGTGTGAGATGCGCCGGAGGCAGTTGTGAAGCGCGACGATGGAGTTGAAAGGTCAAGAACGAGTGGATAAGACTGTAGTCGGGATGCGCTTCAAATTCCACCCGAACCGGGGGAAATGCGACGAGTGGAAGGTTGGTTGTTGGTGGTGGGAGGGTGTGGATGGGTTGAGCGAGTGTTTAGGGAGGGAGAAGTGGCGGGGGAAATGCGCGATAAAAGAAAATTGGTCGGCCGCAAACGGTCAAAGTCTCAAGCGAACATCACCCGGAACGTCAAGTCAACGGGGCTCCACTATTGGGTTACGGGACTCCAGTGGTGGAGTGGACTGGTGAGTGATTATTTTTTGTAGAGATGAATAAAAGAGAGAGAGAGAGAGAGAGTAATCAATGATCAGAAATATATCCGAAATAGATCTTTGCAATGAATGAGGTCAGCCGGTGATGTAGTTTTGATTCCCCCAGGCAGAAAGGCAGCCAAAATCCGGTTGTACAACGAGTGACGATGGTGTAGAAGTTTAGAACTCTCGATATTCCACACTCTCTCCTATTCTACTGGCACATTCCCTCTCCTTTTATTCTACAGACCTTTCCCCTCCTTCAAGAACCCTTCTTTGACTCTAATCGTGGTCTCTTCCCAGTGAAACAAGCACAAAAAGGAGCAAAGATCGAGGGATGCTGGACGCAAGGCGAGCACCGACCACCACCACAGGGAGCACGAGGCGACTCGGACCCCCCCTGAAACGGTTGCAATTCAGGAGACTAACACTAACTAAGTAAAGTAGGACTGCCTTTACGCCCTTAGGCCCTTAGGATCCTCTTCAAGGGCGCGATCGTCTGCTCAATTACATTCCCCAATCTGGCCAGCGACCCGCGACGACCCGCTCCGTCTGTCTTCATTGTATTGAATTGTATCCAGAATGTATCCAGTGTATGGCCCCCAGTCGGTTTCCCGAGTGATCTTCGTTACCGATATCATGATGACTGCATCTCATCAACGGCTTCCACAGGCCAGTTGGCAGTAGTGATGCAATGGGCCATGACGTGCATCCTGCATCCTGTAGCGAACCGCCGCCCATGCCGTGGGCCGCTGTACAGTGTACTCCGTACAGTAGATCAGAAAAATACAATTTGCTTTTGCAGAGAACTCTGATTACTTTGCCACTGAGTTTTCTGTGGCAGATTCGGCGCGTTTTAATAATCTTTCTCATCAAGGTGTTCAGTATTAACTGTCTAGGAGGTTACTTCTTCCTGTCTTCCTTCCCTATGGCCCTTCTCCCCAGCCCTGGAGGGTTGCCAGCCCTGCCCATACCCAGCATCTCCTTCTCGAGGGCTGGTATGGGGGAGTGATTGATTCCCAGCTTGAACTCTTAAAGACTTCAGCGATTGGGATTCTTATGGTTTGACTATAATGACCATAATAGCAGAGGCTTAAGGTGAAAAACGCGTTGGTAATTTAACGCGTTACGGTCGCGTGACTCGCGCGTGCAGACGCGTGACGCGACAGCCAATCAGAGTGAGTGGCTGACCACCACACACGTTCTGGAACGATCCGAGTTTACTGTAAACTACAGACTCAACGGAGTACTCCGTATACTTCCTACAGTTCACAGAAGAAGGAATTACACTAGAACCAATACGAATTCTAGGAAAATAAGTATGCACGAGGCCCCTGCTCAATCATAGGTTACTGTACAGTATTCCGAGAACCCACCTTGAAACCCGCCTCCTACGTAGTTTGACATCTTATCCAAATACCCTCTCGGCAATTGCAATGATGATATGCAGATCCCATCGCCTGCAAACTGATCTTCTCTCCCCGATACTCCAGTCTGTCACCACCGTCAGCACTAGAACAAAGAACCCTCCCTCCGTCAGGTCTAGGTTCGTTTTCAGCCTAATGACCCACCCATCTATACTACATACAGTCCTTGCATCTCGCCAGGGTCCATTGCCCTGTTGCCCTGGCAAATAGTGCCAATCCTCCTCGGATCGACTGATTAGACTCGTGGGCTTGTCTTATCTCGCATTGCCCGCCTGCACTGCGATACCATCAGCAGTTCTGGGCTGCAGAACACATGATACGCGGCAGATCATGTCTACTGTACCCCGACCAACGTGCGAAAAATCACCGGATATGAACATTCTGATTTCGAGGTTGTGCCTAAAAACAACATGTTTCTATTTCTGTCAATACTCTATTGCTTTTAATTCTGAGTGAAATGAAACAAAGGCAGATCGATCCACCTATACCCCTGCCCACTACTCAGCCTCAACCCACTACCCATTACCCTACACACTACAACAACCCTTCAAGGCACACAAATGGATCTTACCAGATCACCACTATACCTTCTAAACAGAGAATCTTCTTCTCAGTCTCACCCAGCCTACCCCTCCCTATCCCACCTTAGCCCCCCATCACCATCCATCCCCCGTCCAATCCCACGCAAGGGATACCACCAAATCAGATCCAACTATCACAAACCTCCACCTCCCATAGGCCCATAACAAGATCAATCTAAATCCCAGGACACGGGGACACACAACATCCAGGCACAGCTGCAGCTAATCTGACCATTTACACTTTGATGTTTCTTGTTTCTTGCAGGTGCGGCGATCCTCGATAAGCAGACTTTTGCGGAGAGATTTGCATCGTGATCGTGCTCCCCTTCATCCTTGCAGGTACACCCATGCAAGACATCTTTGTTTGCAGCGGGCACTAGTGCAGGTGTCTTTGTTCGATGCTGCACTGCCCTTCGTGCGTGGGTGTGGCTGGGACAGGTGGTTGCCCCTCCAACCCTTGCTATACTCGGAAGGGTTGAGGCTCTCCTTTGTTGGGTACTGTAGTTGGCACCTAGGTTTCATGGTGTTCAACAGCCTTGATGGAGGGGGGTTTGCTGTGGACTTGACCCTGGTCCTGGCCCTGGGTGGTCTTGGCGTGCTGATTCGGTCTTTGTGTCTTAGTTGACATGGTGGTTCGGTTGTGGAAGAGGGGTGACTGGGTATCACTGGACTAGATGGCCGAGGACTGATACGCTTCGGTCTGGAGGAGTTGACCTATTCTGTTTAGAATAGGATTGTGGATGAATTTAAGTGGAATGGCTGGTGAGTGTGTTGTTTTGTTGATGAGCTCGATAAAGTGAGACCATTGCCAATGTTTCTGGTGTTTGTGCTGAGTTCCCCTGAGACTGTCTTACAATGCTCACCATGGCAACACTCTCTTTCTTTAACGCTGTGATAGGCTTCGATATGATATAGCCGGGTCCTTTCGAGGCGGTGCTGATCGAGGCCAATTCTCCATGGACAGTCTTTGTTAACTTCTCCTGCATAGACCACCAATAGTATCGATACTCGTCCTCAATGAGAAAGCCATTGGACAACTAATACTAGAACCAGGACCCCCCTCATTGGCCTTAGACCTGAGACACTTCACCAGTCTGACTCGATCAGACCGTCAGCTCCCCCCCCCCCCCACGGCTATTTTGATCAAGGGCGGTGCTTTACATCTCCCCTCTCTGTCCCACTGTGGATCAAAGCTGGGTAAACTATTGATAGCCCTTGGTGCCTTTGATGTGGCGTTTTCTACTTGGGTTTGGTAGATGTGCATCCTGAGCTATCTTTGTCATAAACTGGGGCTGAGTTGCCAAGGTGCATAGGTCCACTGTGCTCTGATCCTAGGATCTTATGAGATTACTGATAAAGTGCAAGTATGTCGCCCTCTGTAGAACATCCATTGGATTTGGGAGCCTTTGGGGTGAATGCCATATCCAAGGTCATGCATGATATGATCTATGAATCCGACATTTTCACTCCATCTCATGCCCACTACCGAACAAAATTCGGATTCGTAGCTTCTCCTCTATTCGACAAGCTCGAACAAATCCTCATGACCTTCGATCAATCTTAGAATAGTTAATAAATTGATTTCGGTATTCTAAGAATGATTTCATCATGAATACATGGTATAGAAGCAAAGACTACTTCATACAAGTATTCCATGTCGACAAATTGATACAGTTGACCTTTTCTTGCCAGTCCACCATAATAATCCCAGATTCTCACAACTCAAAACATCAGGTCCTATAAAATACAACGTGGAACTCATAGTCGCAGGCTAGAGCATTTGACTCAATGACTCCATATCCCGACCATAGATGAGCCGCTTTCGTTTGCCTGTGACCGGATTTTGCACTTCTTCGTACACCTGATCAGACTCATCGCTTCCATCCTTCGGTAAAACTGCGGGGACAGCTGTCCGCATGGAAGGAATGGGTGGTAATACTGCGCTGTGAGGTGAGAAAAAGAAGTTTTTCAAGCCGGTGTCTTTGTCGATGGTGAACTTGGTTTTGGAAGTTTGTTTCCCTCCTTGAGATGCTGACTCTTTCTTGCTTCCGCCTCTCTGGACACTTGGACTCTCACAAGGTGAAACGTACAGGACATGTCTCTCCAACTTTGATCGGTCGAGCTGCTCGCGCTTGACCTGGCTTACAAATTTAACATCGGCATCGGGGCTGATGATTTCTTGAGGACGCTTCGGTTTATTTGTATTTGTATCGAGTGAAACGAGGGGCGGTCGACATGACGTCTTCTTCGTGAGTATAGGATTCGAAATGGTAGGCGATATCAGCGGTTTCATGTGTGCAGGACCAACGTTCTCCCATGAGCTCTCGGAGATGTGATCGACGTCTGCAAAGCGGGCACCTTCCTTGGGTGACCAACTTGATGCGGACTCCGAGCGCAGCCACTTGCTTGCCTGAACATTCTTGAAACTAGTAAGCTCGACCATCACAGGCTCACTGGAGTTCCGAGGCTTCCAGCCTTGGATTGAGCGGTTGTACATCTCTTTGAACCATTTTGCTTGTGCGGGATTGGTAAGCCAGTCGTGCCGCAGTGCCTGCTTCACGTCCATCCGCCGAGTCTCGTCCAGAACGAGTAGTCGGAGAACGAAATCCCTGGCCTGTAGACTAATCTCGAGTGCTCTCATGTCAAGATCCAAATTCGTCAGATCGCTTGATGTGGATCTACATGTGTTGTCGAATGGGGTGTCACCGACCAAGAGAACGGCAGTGACACAACCCAACGACCACATGTCAACGGCCTTGGTGTAGCCTTTTATGTCTGTCTGAAGCAACTCTCTATTGCCAATGATTAGCGAAAAGTTCTTGGGATAGTGGTGATGATCGTACATACGGGGCGCAGTACTCGGGAGTTCCGACAACACTCGACATTCGCTGAACAGGCTGGTTCACCAGCCTGGCACATCCAAAGTCGGCTAACACAACCCTTCCACCGAGTTCAAGAGATATCATGAGGATATTGTCAGGTTTGACATCTCGATGCACAATGTTTCGGTCATGGAGATACTCCAGAGCAAGCAAAACTTGTCGGATGATCAGCGCAGCAGTCTCTTCCTCGAGGCCGGTGCCTCTATTTCGAACGAAAGAGAAGAGATCACCGCATGTCATAAGTTCGGTGAACATGTAGCTTGAACAGAGTTAGCCAATATTTTAGTTATATGTTGCGCTGGCCTGGAACCCACATCGTATTGCTGGACCGAATGATCTTCTCAACGGTGATAATGTTCGGCTGGGTATTCTCAGTCATGCACATCTGGAATCTACAAAGACGTAGAGAATTACACTCACATGAGACAATTCTACCAGAAGCAGCGACTCTCGTTGCTCTTTCGCTATCTTGTCAAGGATGGCCTTTTTTATGAGAGGAGAATTGCCTGTGGTGGCCGTGTACTTTCGAGGCTGAGCTTTTACCTGAGCTTTTACCGCAAAGAATTTGGACTGATGTTGCTCGCGCAAATCCGCCTGAGCCTCCCTGGCTTGAGCCTGCAAGTCGGATCTGACAGCTTGAAGATCGACAATCTTGCAGGCAAGCTGCCGTCCAGTATTCCTGTCGAAGGCCATATGCACCCTCCCATAAGCACCCGAGCCAAGCATACGCTGCGTGATGACATAGCTCTTTTGGAATCTCTGGTGAAACACATCAGCAGTGTCTCAACACTGAATTCAGGATTTCGAAACACTTACCCTCATCTCGAGTTGCTGCAAGTGAGTGAAATTGTTCTCTTTGTCGGAATCGGCAGACTTGAACTGAATATGAATGCCGACAGCTACCCTGAGGATATCACCATCACTCAGGAGAAAGCTGCTCTTACCTTTACCCATTTGATAGTCATTCCAGAATGTCCCGTTCATCGACAGATCCTGAGCATAGACCAGTGGCGGTATCTCCTCTAGGTTATCCTGGTCAAAAATGATGGTGTAGACACGGACATGCTTTTTCGAGACGAAAGGGTTGGTGATGTGGAACTGACTAGATAGAGAATAGCCTAGGTCAATTTCGAAAATCCCAGGCCTAGGCGGTGCTTGTGGTACCATCTTCTTGCATCTCTTCCGATGAACACCTCATCATTGCTGTAAACCTCAAGAGGCCGACTGGTCTCATGAGTGGTCGAGTCCCAGAGGCTCAAGGTACCAACGTAGATTCCAGAATCCCTTGTCTCGGGGGCCGAAGAAAGCATAGATAGCATCTCTGGGGTGGCAAGTCGAAGGAGGCGAGGTGATGCAAAAGACAAGTGGGATGAGGTGAGAGATTCGATACCCCGGTGTTTGCCATCACGAGACCACATGTGACTTATGTCGACACGGTTCAAGTTTGATTGTTTAATCGGGCTAAAATGCTTCGGCCAGATGGTATATTCTGTTTCTATTGGAATATTCTGTGCAATATTACAATATTTGATGCCAGTGAACGCTGGAAGGCTTTCAGAGGATGTACATCATACCAACCGTTCAGCTCCCCTGCATCCGTCGGAAACGCTCCTCTGCGGCTCTCGCTCGCCGTTCTCTCTCTAGCCTCATCCTCATCTCTGGTGTCATGCCCCGGGTCTCCTCATCTCGCTTCTCAGCCGCAGTCTTCCCCATTGCTCCCAGAGTTCGCCCACCAGATTTCGATATTTTTTGTGCAACCCTTTCGGCATCTTCCTTCTTCAGACGTTCCAAACTAGCCTTGCGTCGATGTGCCTCCTCTTCTGCTGCTTCCTTTCGTTCCCTCTCGGCTCGGCTATCCGCATCTGTCTTGGAAATAGCAGCCGGGACCCTTGCTGCCGTCCAATCCCACTTCGACTCGCCGATTTCATGTCGGGCTATACGGAATGCATCCCGAGTAGGACGGTCTCCACAAAGTTCAAATGGAGTACGGCCTTCCCCATTGTTAACAGTTGGGTCTGAGTTGGCTCGAGTGAGAAGGGCGTTCACGACCGCAGGGGTGTTGTTGTTGGCAGCAAAATGGAGAGCGGTGGGGCAGCGAAAGTTCTGAGGTGAGTCGGCAGGCTGGAAGGTGAATGAGGTAGGGATCGAGTTGTTGGAGAGGTAAGACATAAGAGCCGGAACTTTTGAGCGCCGGATTAGAGCTTGGATTTGGGATGTGTGTAGTAGTGCAGCCTCCTCTTCTTTGGAAAGCTTTGGCTTTTGAGGTTGCGGGCGTGGCGTTGAGGGCTTAGACTCTTCTTTTTGTTTTGCTGCTTCCGCCGCTGCTGCTAAAGCAGCCTCGTCAATCTCGCTGATCTTCACACGGGTCAACTCCTTGAAGCATCGCATGAGCTCGCCTTGGGTTGCCCGACGAGTGTTGAAGGGGAATCCGCGCAGTCGAGGGTCATTCTGCTTCAAGACATGTCCGTCATATTTCTCGAAGAGAATCCGCCTGTTCGTCTTTCCAGTAGCGCGAACGAATAAAAGATCTGCGCTGTCGATCATTTGCCGCCAGTCTGCTAGCAGTTCACGAATGTCCTTCTCCAATGCAACTTCGTTATAGCGACGCAGGCTAGAACCCGCTGAATGAGCGGCTCCTCGAGTTGCATCGCTGGCCGACTGGGAGCCACCTTGCTTCCGTCGCGTGGTATATCGATGGAATGTCTTGTGTGCGATAACTCTTGCCTGCCTATCCTCCACGCCTCCCTGTTTGCGGTGGATCTCTGGTGCCAGTGATACCACCATTGCCGCAAAGTGTCCACCACCGATCATACACATGAAGATGTGTGGACCAGAAGCCGACAGGTCCTTTTGCGCCTGTGCATTATTGGTACGCGCCTTGACGGGGGCGAGTTGCTTCTTCCGCAATGACTCCACCAAGTGGGCAGGCGCATCCTGCTCGACGTCCGAGAACATCGCCCTATAAATTCCTAATGACTTGTTTGAGGGCAAGCCGGAGCTCGAGAACCAAAATAGTGGATTCTTTGGCGAGCCCCCGGCGGTAGTTGTATCCTCCTCATTCGCCCCCGACAGCTTAGCTTGCTTTTTCAGCAAAGCCGTCAGCGTAGTGTCGCCATTTCCCTCGGCTTCTTCTTCTTCCGTCTCGGATGACTCTGATCCAGATATAGATTCGTCCAGCTCTCCAACTGCCTTGGCAAACTGAATCTCATCGAGAGGGGCGTTGCCGCGAAGTTGCGTCTTGATGTTGAAGCGGTGGTGATCGGAGCGGACGTGGCTGCGTTGCTCTTGGACATTCATATAGGTGACTTTGCAGATGGAGCATAGAGTCGATGTTGCGATCGCAGATTCTTGTGCTGCGATGTCTAGATCCTTAGAGGTAGGCTCGGAGGCCTGTTGGGTCTGTTCGGCGATAGGCTGGCTCGCGGTTTTTGCGCTTAGGGTCGCAAGAAGCTCGGGTGGAAGGTCATAAACTGTGCAAGTCAGAAGATGAGCGTATTGAATAAGCAGGCGAATGGTAACGTACCATAGAGAGGTCGTTTCAAAAGCTCCTCCAGGCGATTGGAATCCGCCATGATAGCTGAGTGTTGTGAGTGTGCTGGAATGGAATAAAGGCTGCCCCTCCAATTGACGCCGATAAGTGGGCTCTTACCGCCTTAAGAATGCGGGTGCTGATGTCGAGACAGAGCGGGTAATCTGGTTTGGAACTGGAGGTTGTCAGGCTGAACATTTGCGCTTAGTCACTACTCCGTACATGGATTGCCATTCATCGCCATCATATTGAGTCATACTGATTCTGATAACGTAGTTAGTAAGTATATTCTCGGCTCAGCCTCAATTTCGTCGGTGGAGACTGGGGACTTCTATGGTGGCTGTACCTCGTAACCTTGGGTGACGCTATGACCAACACGGTGCCCGACCAATGTAGAGTGGACTATCTGACTCACCAGGCAATGCATAACTAGTTAGTTCACTAACTAGTTATCCAAGTAACCCAAGTCTTTCATCGAACTGCATTCACTGATTTCTCAAAGGAATTGGCCCCTTTCACAATATACACTGGGTAGAGGTCTAATATTCTGAATATCGATCCTGACGACTCAAGCGATATACGGTAACCTTCTGGCTAACTTGTTACCTAAGCGTAGGTAGATAGAGATAGATCCACGCGCACTAGACTAGGTATGCTACACTGCCAATTTGCCAAAGCAATCGATGATGATAAAGGCTAGGGGTTTTGCCCATGGAGCTTGGTCTAGCAGACTCAGTGCCCCCAACCGTCCTGGGATATGCTCGTGTCATCCTCGTCCTCAGCTGTACTCGGTAATGGAGAAGTTGCAAGCATATGATTCGGAGTATCAGGCGACCTCTCCGGTACCGAATCATCAGGTGACAAACTCAGTGTCTGGGGGGGCTCTTCGAGACTCTGTGGAAGGGTCTGAGGTTGCCTGCTTGCCAAAAAATAATGAGAAGGCATATGGACTTTGGTGAAACCGGGACAGTCTGCAATCACGCTGCGGAGCTCGGGAATGGTGATTCTCTTCGATGGATCGAGTTCAAAAATCCGACTTAGGATGCAGATTACTTCGGTGGTGAGAGGCAAGATTGATGTGAGGAAGAAAGGGTCCTTGGAGCAGGCACGGAATGTGGCATCTTCAGTGGAAGCTCGTGACCAGGGGTTGCGGCCGCAAGTTAGATTGACTAGAATCACACCAAGGCTCCACACATCATTGGGACCGCTCAGGTAGGTTGAGCCTGGGGGTGGGTCTGGATTCTGGCATTCTTTGCGGCAAAAGTCGACAAAGAGTTAGTGCAATGTGTTACAACAGGCGTCATCCAGGGAGACCCCTTACCGGGTGACATGTAGAATGGCGAACCGCAGCCAAAATTCGAGGTGGACGCTTCTCTCGAAGCCAGGCTAAAGTCACCGAGCTTGACAGTCGACCCCTGATCCGCAACGAGCAAATTCTCGGGTTTGAGGTTTCGGTGGTAGATTCCAAGTGAGTGGCAATGTTGGACGGCGTCAAGTATCTGCAGGAAGGCACGCTTCGCCAAAACGTCGTTGCCCACGAATTTGCCATGCTCCGTGATGTTGGCAAACAGGTCACCTTCCGGGAAAAACTCGAATACTAGATAGAGACAATCGACATCATCAACGATGCGAAGCAACGAAACAATATTAGGATGCGAATTGGCCTCATGGTGCAGTCTGACCTCCTGCTGTTGCAGTTTAAGCTGGCGAGAGTCTTTGCCGATCTTACTGAGGGCCTTGACCGCATATGAGACATGCGTGTGGATGTCTAAAGCACGGTAAACAACGCTTTTGGCACCCACGCCCAGGATGCTCGTCAACTCTAGCTGGTTGCCTAGGACCAGACCCAGCCGATCTTCAGGCTCGCTCTCAGGAGCCAGTGAATCCAACCAATCACTCGTACCGGCATGCCCTAATAGCTCTTGGGGCATTTGGTTGAGAAGACCTTCAGTAAGTTGCTGTTGCTGATCGTGTACGGAATGAACTGACGCCGTAGAATCCGAGCCCACAACGCTCTCCGAATCCGTGTCCAGGTGGGAGCCTCCAGCCGAACTCGCTGAAGGCTCTGACCAGCAACTGTTGACGTCAAAATACGCATGCTCATTGAAAAATGTCCCGTCTTCTTCATCTTCGTCGTCCTCGCCGTCTTCTTCTTGCAAGCGTTCTCTCGGGGCCCAGGGCAACGAGCTCAACGAGAACGAATGTATGTGCTCAGCAGTGTGGTCAAGTAGAGCGTTTTGATCATCAGTCTGAAAAGAGCAAAGTGGACAAGCAGAGATTTTGAAAGGGACTTTTCGCCGCCATGACGAAAGCAACATGGGTATCTGCCCTGGTTTAATTCCTTTACCATGCTGCTGTTCGAGATGTGCAGTGAAATCGGCCGATCTTACGAAGGTGGCATAGATGTTTTTCTGAGAGCACGCATGGCAGACCCATTGCATAGTACCCCCATGTTCTTCGTTCATATGGATCAACCATGTTTCTTTATTCATATGAAACGTGTCGGTTTGAGAACACTCCTCAACAATACATGTATACGGCAGAATATCTCCCACAAGGTGCTTCCTGTCCCACACACCAGAAAATCAGTTTTAGTCACTTCATAGGTTGCGATAGACTTACTTCCACTGATTGCCGCGCCCTATTGCAACAGGAAGTGGCTGGCAGCAACAAGGACATCTAAATAGCATTTGATAATCATGAAAAAGTGGAGGCTTCGGGTACCAGATTCGAGAGCTTGTTACTGACACGACTGTCGTTGTAGACCTGGGTACCTGCTCGAGAGGAATCTCAATCACCTCGTCGACGTGTGTGGCAGTTGTCGTACTTGGAGCTTGTGCGTCATCCCTTACAAGTGCTTCCCCTCCTTGCGAAAGGGAATTAACTCCCGAAAGTTGTGGATGCTTTCCCAATGCCGCTCTCCCCCTCGACTTGTTCTTCGTGTGTCCCGGATTGCTCTCTAGTTTCTGAGCATGTTGCTGGGCGTATAGGAAGCGATTTCGCCTTTTCAAGTTGGCCTCGATAAGCCGTATCTGAATTGGGCTCAGTCGTGTTGGGTCAAGTTGTTGTTCGCTATAATCTGAATTCCCATGCTCGTCAGGCCGCACCAGGAGAAGGACCTCAAGGTGTCGGCGCAGTGAACGAATCCGGGGACTGTCGGGGTCAAATGAGCTATCTGCTTTTTGAAGTCGAGACCTGGTTCCTGCTTTTCGGATGGCAACTGTAAGCCGTGTGAGCTGGGTCAAACTGTCTTCAACATCCTTCATTCTACCCAATTCCCCGATAGAGGGTTTCGCAGCGGCATCCTCAATTTCGCGGCCTAAAACGGGGCGTCAGATAAAGAACTTCTTTTCGGGGTGAATCACATACATACCTCCGTCTACGCATTTTTGTATGAGAATCTTTAACATCAACAAAAGGTTGAGGAGAATAGTATGCGCTTCCGGGTTGGCGCGTAGTCGATGATCCAGTGAGGCTTTCATCGTGCTAGTGGCACCAGCGCCCATAGCCCAAAGATTGAAATCTGCCAGCCTGTTTTCTGCCCATTCTTCTTGCATCAGCCGTGGGGCTGTTGTGGCCGTTCTGAACAAGAGACGACATGCTGTGGCGGCCTCGAATATCGTAGAGGGCTCTGCCATGGTGGGCTTTGCCCTTCGCGACAACGCGCCTAGCGTGGAGGAACGAATGACTTGTTGTCAGACTGTCGAGATTTCCCATAGTCCCAGATTATTTCTAAATAGTGTGAGTGCCCCTTAGTTAACTGTTAGCTTGGTGTCTACCCCGCAGCGCCTAAGGCGAGGAGGCTGAGTTGAGACTTGAGAGGCTTCCACACGTGATTTAGCCAACGTCGCTGTTATCTTTCAGCTTATTTCGCGTTGTTTCAAATGGACCGCGTCATCAACAGGATGCAAACTTGAAGGGCATCAAGAAAAATGGATGATATCCCTGGTTTGTGCCGGGATGTTTTCCCCTGGATCAGCAACCAAGCAACGCGCCTTGGCCTGGAAACGCAGGATAACCGATTCGCTCACCTAGGCGGCGAACTCTTCATCTTATCTCAACAGATCCCCTTCTCATACCAAACAGGGGTAGATTCCAAGCTGGTCAAGGTTGCAGTGATCGTTAACAAAGCTTGTTCTGTAAGTGAACGTCTTCAGTCTGTACGACCTGACGGACAATGCACGGAAACTTACCATTGGATACTCTCACTGCCTAGCTCCTTAGAACTAAGTATGCTAGAAAGAATGACCGGTTCGATGCGCTCTGGAAGATATTGGAGTGCAAGGATTCAAAAACGCCTGCTGAGAAGATTCTTATTCGCGATACTCGGCGCAGCCTGCTGCAGTTCGTCCAGCAGAACCCCGAGTATCCTTCCCTCCTTCGTTTCATCATGGATTGCCTGCACGTAACGGAATCACCAGATAGCCTTCCTGGTGAACAGATACGGCTCTATAATAATGATACAAAGTATCCAGTGGAAGTCAACAATGCGCTCTATACTCAACTCCGAATGCACTCTTCCTGTTCGTGTGACACACAACACCTTGAATGCCCACGGCTGCGACTGGATCCAAGGCATGACAAGCAAGATGAGGCAGATGTTTCGTTCGATGTATTGTTTGCCGCAGGCTCAAGATCATTTCGTGCGACTAACTGTCAATTGCGGTGGAAAGAAGTGAAGGTTTCGGTTGCTAGGTATGAACATTTTCCAAGGCATCCATAGGCATACGAAACTTGCTAAGATTCTATGCGAAGACGAAATGAAACGCCCCGGAAAAAACAAGTCTCCTTTGCGGTCCAACGTTCAAGCCCTTCGCGAAGCAAGTCGCCATTACCAACTAGTCTGCGAAAGCTCGAACTTGGGGAATTCTGCAGGCTTATCGAGAGCGAGAAGAGCATTCCAATCCACTTCCACATTCAGAATAACATGATGAAGCTCGCCGGCCCCGTTCAAGGTACAAAATGGCGAAACTTTCTTCCCGTGGCGAGTGTCTCTCTGGCAGAATGGCTAGAACAGACCGTGTACCTCTCCAACAGGGTGAAGATAACGCTAGCATACACCATTGCAAGATCAGTGTGGCAATACTATGATTCATACTGGATGTCGAATCCATGGACGCACGACAATATTCAAATCATGAAGGAGAGTATCGGCGATCGAAACCTCATCCTGCCGCATCCCTATTTCACCACGAAGCTCCAAAAGTTCAAGAACCAAATACTGGACTACTGCATAGCGGACGACCTATTTCATATGTATCCCAGTATTCTTGCGTTGGGGGTCATTCTGATTGAGATTGCAATCAAGCAACCTTTCAGATATGACGGCGCTCATTACCTCTGGAACGAAACCACGATCAACGATTACTACGAGTGGGCATGGACGACAGCAAATTGCAGTAACTTGGGAAGGATGATTGGAGCTGCTTACGAAGCGGTAGTAAACAACTGTCTCGACGCCGAGCTATTCAGAGATGGCCCCATTGACCCATCGAAAGCTGACCAAGATCTTGAGGTCAGACAATCACGTCTTTATGAGAAAGTCGTGCTGCCTCTTCAAGATTTATATCACGCATACAGAGATGACTGGGAAATCCAGGAAAATCCCAAACCAGAAATTCCTGTCAGGCCAAAATCCCGTCTCGAACACAACAGACCGAGTGATCGTTCCCAATTCACTATCGCTATTTTCTGTGCATTGCCCTTGGAAGCGGATGCTGTTAGCGAACTGTTCGAGGAGATTTTCGGCGAAGAAGTCAAGAATCACCGCAAAGCAGTCGGTGATGACAATACATATACTCTGGGTAAAGTCTTGCATCATAACGTCGTCCTTGTCCATATGGCGGGTATGGGGAAAAGTGCTGCATCCCAGGCGGCTTCGAGTATGAGATCCAGCTACCCAGAGATCAAGCTCGCTCTTGTGGTCGGAATCTGCGGCGGGGTTCCATCACATCTGGGGAGCAAGGAAGATCTCATTCTTGGTGATGTTGTGATCAGTGATGGAATTGTTCAATATGACTTTGGAAGGCGTTTTCCTGATACATTTTTGAGCAAAGCCAGACCAGAAGTCGCTGGCCCCAAGATTCGTGGATTTTTAGCTAAACTTAAGGGACTGCGAGGGCAAGAGAGACTTGAGACGAAGCTTTCTCAGCATCTCAAAATCTTGCAGCATACACTTGGCCCTAAGAGAGCTGGTTATCCCGGCATGGAGAAGGACGAGCTGTTCCAATCCGCCTATCGACACAAGCATCAAGATCCAGCAGCATGTGGACTATGTAGTGCCTGCACACTCGGGACAGATCCAGTCTGTGAAGAGGCACGATCATTGACTTGCCAACAGCTTGCATGTCAGAAAGGATTGTTGGTCCCGCGCAAGCGACTACAGGAGGCATCAGCCAGTGGCTGCCCTCCAAGTCCTAAAATCCACTTCGGTTTTGTTGGCTCCGGAGACACGGTCATGAAGTCCGGGCAACATCGCGACGACACTGCGTCACAGCATGATCTCATTGCCTTTGAGATGGAGGCTTCAGGGGTTTGGGATGTTTTGCCTTGCCTTGTCATCAAAGGCGTATGCGATTATGCTGACAGTCATAAGAATAAATGCTGGCAATTCTATGCTGCTGCCACGGCTGCGTCCTGTATGAAAGCCGTGCTTGAGGAATGCGCGATAGGAGAATGGTTAGTATTGGCTAGGTCAAACTTGTCTCGATGGTGGTTTCTAACTTACGTGGGGTTTAGGTAACAAGCATGTTGACCGGTTTGACTGATCAATGAGGTGGGCTATGCTACATACATTCCGTTCCTTGATTACCACTATCAAGGATCGCAAGTCCTACCCCGAGTGGGGGAAGACTTCATAAAATGTGAAGCACCAGTTTTACGATGGGAATGCTTGAACTTCCATGCAAATGCCTATCACTACCTTTCCACAGGCTTCTTGAGACGTATTGGAAAGACAGAGCGATTGTCTGACTGGGTAGGTATCAGCCTGGACGACCCCAAACCAAGTGACCTTAATCAAAGAGCGGAAATCAACTAAGTGGTCGCAAGCTCGGTACCTCATCGGTCTTAATCCTACGCCAAGATTCGAAACGCCGCTCTGCAATTCGTTTTCATGGCAAGCCCGCGGCTTTTCTTCAATCCATTCATAGAAAAGGTGGTCTTCTTCAGAAACCTTTGGGAATTGCACTAGCCTGGTTGCTTCTATTCCCCTCTTGGAACTTGTTCGAAGCAAACCTCGAGGGAATGTGTTGATGCCCCCGCTGGGTCCATACTCCATCCGCGTGCTCTTCAAAGGAATTCGAAAAGATGATCCTAGACACTGGGGAGTCCCGTACCTAAGGTGGAGGAGAGGAATTAGGGGATTCTCAAGAAGCCAGGGTAGATTGTGACATATTCAGCTAGATTTAGTAATTTTAAGATCTTACCACAGCACCTACGAATTTCCAATCGTAGGTGCGGGATAGATGTTTCCATGTTGACCTTGATCTATATATATCCACCACCTAGGTCCTGACCCTATGGGGTTCCGTGACTGCGTGAGCCTTGTCAAGCTAAAGACCAACGAGGTGCCTTGGATATCTTGTATCTGGTCAAGTCACACGATGATCCGTTAAGTCATCGTGTTCTACCACCTAGACCCGTGTGGTGGGTTGATGCGGCTCTTTTGAAAGCCGAGCTCGGCATCTAGCTTGATTTAAGCAGCGGATGACACAATAGAGAGCCAATGGTGAGTCGAGTTTTCAACGAACCAGGGATGTTCATACACATCTGTTTCACAACCCCTATGTCCATACTTCCTCCAATTGGAGATTTCCTATTCCCAATCGGGCTTAACAGAGGCTTATCGCCGGGCGCTCAGTCCCGCTCACGTGATATCATCACGGGTGAATTTCCGCTTCACTCAGATCAAATTTCCCATCGGTTAGGCCCTATTAAGTCAATCAAGGGCCAGTCATTAGGTACTGGTAGGTAACTGTGTGAGATCTAGGTAAGCTCGATTTCAGAAATCCTTAACCAAGGCTCCTTTTTCGAGTCATCGCGGACGTCATCCGTCATCCAGTGGATCATCATTGGTTCCACTTGGGTAAGCAACCCCGACCGCCCGAGCGCCTTGCTCGGCCTTTTAGTAAGCAGTCTCTGGGTTTCGGGAACTGGGAAGCTCGTTGAGATTCCCGGAGAATCTTTCTTTTGCTTCCTTGCTTCCTCGCCATTCTCGCCATTCTCGCCTGTGTTCAAGGAAGGAGCTATTGGGCGCGTTGTCGCTTACCACCACCATGTTGGAGGGTCATACGCAGATGGTGCTAGGGGACTCCCAATCGGGAGACCTCTCGTCGTCGCAACTCGCCTCCGCTTTCGACCACCGCCAGCGACAGCCCTTCTGCGGCGATTCGGAGGGCTGGGGTCCGATCAGCTTGAATGGCTTCTATCTCACTTCGTGTTTTGTGGATGTAGTTGTCGCTCTCGTCGCCGTGTGGGGTTCGTTGGCTGGTCTTGCCGCGCTCTGGATGTTACTGAAGAGGCGTATTCCGCAACCTGTCTCAAAGAACTGGCATTTCTATGCTAAGCTGGTTCGTCGGCCCCATTTTCCCCGAACTCCCGCATTCCTCCCAATGCTAATCATGTCCCTTCGAATTTTAATAGGCCGTTCTCGCTGGTCTGATCTTCGTCACTGCTCTTGAAGCAGCTTTGCATGCCGAGACTCAACGCAAGACCTTCTATGCCGATTTCCGATTCTGGTCCTCTGTCGCGACGCTTGCCTCGCTGGGTGTGATATTTACTGTGCAGTACTATGAGCATTGGCGGAGTCGGCAGCCGAATGGGGTTGTCCTGTTTTACTGGCTTTTCTTCATCATTGCCTACGGTATTAAACTGCAGTCGCATGTTGCTCAGAAGACTTACCTCCATCACCTCCCATACTTTGTCTGCGTCAACGTCAGCTTGGGCCTTTCCTTGCTCGAATTCTCTCTGGAATACTTTGTTCCTAAGAAGCAAAGCGCCTATGATGCGCTCGGCGACGAAGATGAATGCCCTTATAACTATGCTGACATCTTCTCAGTCCTTACATTCGGCTGGATGACACCGATGATGAAGTTTGGCTACAAGAACTACTTGACTCAAGATGATCTGTGGAACCTTCGGCGTCGCGACACGACCCGAGCGACCCATGATGACTTGAATGCCGCGTGGGAGGCGGAGCTTGAGAAGAAAAGCCCCTCTCTCTGGGTGGCTCTTTTCAAGGCATTCGGAGGCCCATACGTTCGTGGTGCGATTATCAAATCGGGCAGTGACATGCTTGCTTTTGTTCAGCCGCAGCTGCTGCGATATCTGATCGCGTTTATCGACTCCTATCGGTCTCCCGACCCACAGCCAGTGATTCGGGGTGTTGCCATTGCCCTGGCAATGTTCGTGGTCTCGGTTGTTCAGACCAGCTGTCTTCACCAGTACTTCCAGCGAGCTTTCGACACTGGTATGCGGGTCAAGTCTGCTCTGACTGCCCTTATCTATGCCAAGGCCTTGCGACTGTCAAGCGAAGGTCGCGCGACCAAGACTACTGGTGATATTGTCAACCACATGGCTGTCGATCAACAGCGTCTTTCTGATCTTACCCAGTTCGGTACCCAACTTCTGTCAGCTCCTTTCCAGATCACTCTGTGTATGCTTTCCCTTTACCAGCTTGTTGGACCCAGCATGTTTGCTGGTGTTGGTATGATGATTCTCATGATTCCGCTCAATGGTCTCATTGCGCGGATGATGAAGAAGCTACAGATCATCCAGATGAAGAACAAAGATTCGAGAACTCGACTGATGACTGAGATTTTGAATAACATGAAGAGCATTAAGCTCTATGCTTGGAACACAGCATTCATGAACAAGCTCAGCCATATCCGAAATGACCTGGAGCTCAACACTCTCCGCAAGATTGGAGCTACTCAGTCTATTGCCAATTTCACCTGGCAGTCAACCCCTTTCCTCGTCTCCTGCTCCACATTCACAGTGTTTGTCTTGACTAGCGATAAGCCCTTGACGACTGAGATCGTTTTCCCCGCCCTGACACTCTTCAATCTTCTCACATTCCCGCTCTCCATCTTGCCCATGGTCATTACCTCCGTCATTGAGTCTACTGTTGCGGTGAAGCGTCTTGTGGAGTATTTTACCGCAGAGGAGCTTCAGACGGACAGCGTCAACTTCCAGGATCCTGTGGAGCATGTAGGCGACGAGTCCGTCCGTATTCGTGACGCTTCGTTCACCTGGGACCGCCACTCCGGAATTCCTGTCCTCGAGAACATTGACTTGAGCGCCCGCAAGGGTGAGCTCAGCTGCATCGTTGGCCGTGTTGGCGCTGGCAAGTCCTCCTTGCTTCAGTCCATCCTTGGTGAATTATGGAAAAACCAAGGCGAAGTCGTCGTTCGTGGTCGCGTCGCATATGTCGCACAGACTCCTTGGGTCATGAACGCGAGTGTTCGGGAGAACATTGTGTTCGGACATCGATGGGATCCTGCCTTCTACGATCTCACCGTGGAGGCATGTGCTCTACTGGATGATTTCAAGATCATGCCCGATGGAGACCAGACTGAAGTTGGAGAGCGTGGAATTTCTCTCTCTGGTGGTCAGAAGGCACGATTGACTCTTGCTCGTGCAGTTTATGCTCGTGCGGATATCTACCTGCTCGACGATGTCCTCTCCGCAGTGGATCAACACGTTGGGCGCCACATCATCAACAAGGTCCTTGGTAGCTCCGGTATCCTTAGCGGCAAGACCAGGATCCTGGCCACCAACGCGATCACTGTCCTCAAGGAGGCTGACTTCATTGGTCTTCTGCGTGACAAAACCATTATCGAAAAGGGCACTTACGAGCAGCTGATGGCCATGAAAGGAGAAATCTCAAACCTTGTCCGTACAAACCTGGCCGAATCAGACGATGAACGTTCGCCCAGTATGTCAGATGATGATCTTGCCAGCCCCAACACCTCGGAAGATACCGCCGTGATTGAGACTGGTGAGGGCTCAGACAGCGAAGACTTGGAGGAGCCTGGCTCTCTTGTCCCCATCAAGAGTCATGGTGATGCCCGCAGAAGGACAAGCACCGCTACCCTTCGCCGAGCTAGTACAGCGACTTGGCAAGGCCCGCGTCGCAAGCTTGCAGACGAGGAAAATGTTCTCAAGAGCAAGCAAACCCAGGAGATTGCACAGCAAGGTAAGGTCAAGTGGGGTGTCTATGGCGAGTACGCAAAGAACAGCAATATTGTTGCCGTGTCTTTCTACCTCTTTGCGCTTTTGGCCGCTCAGACTGCTCAGGTGCTTGCAAACTACTGGCTCAAGAACTGGACCGACTATAATGAGGCCCATGGTCGCAACGAGAGCGTGGGCAAGTTCATTGGTGTCTACTTGGCCTTCGGTCTAGGCTCGTCTCTCCTGGTCATCATGCAGAATCTGATCCTGTGGATTTTCTGCTCGATTGAGGCTTCTCGTAAGCTTCACGAACGTATGGCATTTGCGATCTTCCGCTCGCCTATGAACTTCTTTGAGACCACACCTTCTGGCCGTATCTTGAATAGATTCTCCAGCGACATTTACCGTGTCGATGAGGTCCTTGCTCGCACCTTCAACATGCTTTTCGCCAACTCTGCCCGTGCCGTCTTCACTATGATTGTTATTTCCTCCGCGACGCCGGCCTTCTTGCTGTTTATCATTCCGTTGGCCTGGATCTACCTCAGCTATCAGAAGTACTACCTGCGAACCTCTCGTGAGCTCAAGCGTCTGGACAGCGTCACTCGCAGTCCGATTTATGCACACTTCCAGGAGTCTCTTGGTGGTATTTCGACTATTCGTGCCTACCGCCAGGAGAACCGCTTTGCTCTCGAGAACGAGTGGCGCATGGATGCCAACCTTCGGGCTTATTTCCCATCCATCAGTGCTAACCGATGGCTGGCAGTTCGCCTTGAGTTCATTGGTTCTATCATCATCCTGGCCTCTGCTGGGCTTGCCATTGTCTCCGTCGCAACGGGCATCCGCCTCTCGCCTGGTATTGTTGGTCTGTCTATGTCTTACGCTCTCCAGATCACTCAGTCTCTCAACTGGATTGTTCGCCAAACTGTCGAAGTTGAGACCAACATTGTCTCTGTTGAGCGTGTGCTTGAGTATGCCAACCTGCCCAGCGAGGCACCCGATGTCATCTTCAAGCGTCGGCCTGCCGTTGGCTGGCCCGCTCAGGGTGCTGTCAGCTTCAAGAACTACAGCACCCGGTACCGCGAGGGCCTGGACTTGGTTCTCAAGGATATCAACCTCGACATCAAGCCTCACGAGAAGATTGGTGTTGTCGGACGAACCGGTGCTGGCAAGAGTTCGTTGACATTGGCCCTGTTCCGCATTATTGAGCCTTCTGGTGGTACCATCAGGTAAGAGACTGATCTTCATCAATGTTGAATATCCTTACTAACACGGTCTACAGCATTGACGGACTCGATGTTTCCTCTATTGGCTTGTTAGATCTCCGTGGCCGCCTTGCTATCATTCCTCAGGATCCTGCCATGTTCGAAGGCACTCTCCGTGATAACCTGGATCCGCGCCACGCCCATGATGATACGGAGCTTTGGAGCGTTTTAGGTATGCATTTCTACATCCTGATTTTCGGCGAAACTCGTGCTTACAATTATTCAATCCAGATCACGCCAAACTCAAGGATCATGTTACCAGCATGGAGGGCCAACTTAACGCCCAGATTCAGGAAGCAGGTAAGAAATGCCCTTCTCAATGAGCCTACTCGATTGCGGTTTTCTAACATATTTGTCTGGAAGGATCCAACCTGAGTCAGGGTCAACGCCAGCTGGTCTCTCTCGCTCGGGCATTGCTCACACCTAGTAACATCCTTGTTCTGGATGAGGCAACGGTAAGATCGCTGCCTCCTTTTCACTGCCCCCCACCATGAACCTGAGACAGCATTGGCTAACAATAGCCACCATCTAGGCCGCCGTCGACGTGGAGACAGATGCACTGCTTCAACGCACTCTACGTAGCAGTATTTTCCAAGACCGCACGATCATCACGATTGCGCATCGCATCAACACCATCATCGACTCTGATCGTATCGTCGTCCTTGACAAGGGCCGAGTGGCGGAATTCGACACTCCAGCCAATCTGATCAAGCAAGGTGGTCGCTTCTACGAGCTGGCCAAGGAGGCTGGTCTGCTTGACAGCGACGGTCTCGCCAGTTCCTCGTCGCAAATAGCGTAAAAGCTAATCGATTGTAAATAACCATGATGCACTTTCTACGTCCCACTGCGGCGACACTCCTGGACGGGAATGGGCTCCGGCAGCCTGTCATGCACATCCAGAAGCAAGAGAGCACTTGACAACTCTGAGTGGCTCGGGGAGTCGGGGCCTATCCTGGATCCTTCGGGTCGATCTGGATGAGCGGCAATATGATTGTTGGATTGCCATGTCGCCTGCATGGATCATGCCTCTTCTCCTGTTCTCGCCGTTCAAATGCACAGCGGGTGTCCCCCCTGTCTGTGGCGCAGACTGGGCCTGTCTGTCTTTGTCTTGTCTATCCCATTTTTGTATGTATGAATGGCAAACTCAATCTGTTTTCCTGGGACACCCCTGGCAGATGTGGAGAGTGGAGGGGGAGGGGGCAAACTCTGTAGAAAGCAGTCACAATGTAAAGAAATAAAAGTTTTTAATTTTGATGCAGAACAAATCCTGCCGAGTTCTCCAGTGTTTAGATTATTTTGCGCTTCGATGCAACATATCCGAAGGCCGGAGATTGCGATCTTTCGGTTGATACGGAGGTGATTCGTTTCTTTTTTCTATTCATTTGCTTTTGATTGATGTCGTGATTTGCAGTTTCACTCGTTTTCCGACGAACCAAATCCTCCGTCGTCTCCATTCCCATCCTTCGTCTAGTGTTCCTGATATCGCGATTATCTTCGGTTACAGCATCATCATTGTTTGCTTTTTGCCAATCCACACATGTGGTATCATTCCAGCCTGAATGGGTGCCAGACCTTCGGGAAGAAGACAGCAAAAGAAAATCAAGGCCCGGTGTCGCATCGTGTTCCCGATGGAGGGGGAGGGGGAATTTTAGCGCGCTTATACATCACCAACCCATAACCCATAACTGCTTTTGTTTCTTCTATCTTCCTTTGAATTCCTTCAACCCAGTCTGCCGGGATGGTTTGCAGTAGTGCCGACGTCCAGCGTGGCGGTGACTTCCTTTGATATCAAGATTTTCTTCACAAGCTGAGATTTTGTTGGTGGGCGGTTGTAGCGGTGTACGGTGATCCTTGGAAGTTGGTACTTGGAGGATACGGAGTACACCGCCGCTAGCTGGCTAGCTTTGCATCATCCTGGTTTGACTTGAAATCGGAAAATTGGATCTCTAGTAGAGAGCTCGAATTCTTTCGCTTTTCTCGCTTGCGAAAACAATGGAGTTGTTTCGAAGGATGAAGGATCAATGGTTCATGTTGAGATCCATGTGAACCACGCAAACCAACACCTTGAACACCTTACAGCCCGGTAGTTCTAACAGGCACCGGGCAAGGTTGTCCCGATCTACCCCTCAATGTCAGCAAAATATATACCCACATACCCATGCATAGATCAGTTACCTAAGGCGCCGAGATCGCTCCGGATTATTTAGGCGCATATTCTATTCTCAAGCCATGGAGTCATTAGAATGAACCCTGTATAAACCCGTGACGCCACGAAGGTCCTGCATGAATCGAGATGGATAGTTTTACGAGGTCCATGCAATTGAAGTAGGAAATTGTCATCTCAGTGCATCATACATACAAGCATTAATCAAATTCGACACACTTCCAAGGTTGCAGCTAAGAATAGTTCGGAGGAATATATACTTGCCCCGCCTCAATAGCGGCAACACCGATGGAGCTGCCCCTTACTTGGGGCTCGAAAGCGAAAACCTCCACTTCCACCACGCGAGCATATGTCAATGATGTTATGTAGGCAGTGTGTACTGGAGTGCTATGTGCATGCATTACTGGCAAATTAATTTGAAGATAGACATTGTATATTGCATAGCCCAGGAGAAATAGTGATGATGAAAAGGCCGTCATTTGCCGCACAATGCAATGATTGACTTTTGGTTTAGCCGGATTGGCCTCGTCCCTTGGAAGGGGCGAGACCTCTATACAGCGCATGATTGCATTGCGTAGCTCGATCAATGCTTAAAACAGAAATTGCGCTCGTTGACTACATATGAAAACTTCAAAATTTGGAATAGACCTATGTTCTAGGGCTAGCTATCTGCCTGATTGAAAATACGAATTCACAGTCCCGGTTTCTAAATTAAAATACTCTTCGCAGGCCTGCAAAACCTGCAGTTCATATCAATGGCCCTAGCTATCTGATACTAGCTAGTAGCTAGACGCAGCGTACCTGAATTCTCGACCTCATCTCGCTAGAATGTGTGATCCACTCACTGGTAACAGCCCCAGTGAGTCAATATATGAAATGTCGCGTGGCACAGAAGGGTGCATGTCATATCGCCTCTGGCAGATCATATCAAGATTGGGAACAGCCTTGTATGCTTCCACTCAGCCACCTCATATTCCTTAATCGCCGTTGCTGTTTCAAGCCGATGTATGTACTGCGCCGGACATCTCTTACCCCGTCTGTGCTTTGACGCCTACGGACTCTTCTTCATTCTGAGCCAGCAGCATGATTGGGGCGATGCAGTTTCTGGCTTTAGGATGGGCCTCTGTTTCAGCTGTTGTCGTCGAGTTGGACTCGAGCCTTTGCGCTTGTTGTGGAGGCAAGGGATGCTGGATCCTCGCGGGGGTCAATGCTCTGGCGTCTCCGGGGAATCGTCGTTCCCGTTCCAGCGTCTGGTTCTGGGGGCTTTTGCTCGCCGATGGACCAATGATGTTTGAGTATTAGTGAGATCACATTCGGGCGATATGTAGATGGCAGCTTGTGCTTCCATGGGTCATCCATGCCATGTACATGGTGTTCCCCAATATGTTCCCCAGTACAGAAGGATTTCTCCACAGCAGACCCAGTAAATTGCCACTGGAAGTAACGGCGTCCTGTCCCCTGGACTCCAATCATTTATCTCATCTAATAATAAGAGATTGATTTAAATTCAAGCGCAGGCGGATCGGACGATCCGGTATATCCATGTCTAGCATCTCATCAATAGACGTTTAAGCCCAGCCCTCTTCCAGCCATGTTCCTGCGCCGAGTAACCCCGAGTTTATGCGATCTTTCCCCGCCTCAATTTCTAAGCCCGGTGGCGGTTTACTGGGGTAGGCCATTGTGTGACGTCGATGCGAGATTCAACCTTGTACCTGCGACAATATGCATCCTGCGCAATGGTATACGATTATTCCAGGGAAACCAAATGCTATATCGGGTATGGGAATCTACAACACATTATCGTAAACCCTGCCAGAAAAAGTCGAAAGTTCCAGATCCAATATACCAGAATGGACGTCAATGGCGCACTAGGAATGTGAATAACTTCTGCGCAGAGCAGGGATTGCATTTTGCGAACTCGGTATATGGTAACTATCCTAGCCAGCCTCAACCCGCTTCCCCTCTCGAATCCCCATTTCGGCCCCTCGTAAAACATGGTCACCGGGTCTGAGAATGTTGCACAGCGCTGCAAGTGAAACCCCATTGACTGTAAACATCCATGGATCTAGCTCTCTAAATTGTGTGTATGAGCTGCATATGCAGTCCTACAGACCGATCGAGAGCGGTCCTGCATCTGGATTACGATGAAGCTTTGGAAACAAGGAAATAGTTGACGAACCCCCGCCGGGATTTGCTTGCGGGGATTATTGTAAGCTTGAATCCTTTCAGCCGTGGAGGCTGGAAGAAGAGGGGTACGGTCATAGTGGGACCTCCATCCGTTTTCGTAGAGCATGGCTGTAGTTCCCGCAGAGCAGTCCGTACAAGAAGTGTATACTCTAGTTCACATAGATTGACACCGAAAGTGCAGGATGAAGCAGAATTCTCTGCTTATCCGATGAGATGGACCCTCATGGCCGGGAGGTGCGGTGATCGTCGATGGAAACCAGGATGTTGGGATTGCTTTCTCTTCGGGGATCTGGGAATCGGAGTTCCGCCAGCGCTTTGGCCTGTGGTTCAGTGGTGGAGGCAGAAGATGGATTGGAGCGGCTCCAGTGATTAATTTCCATGGTAGTATAACTGCGGAGGATGTTAAAAGAGTTAATTAGGGTGATTAGAACGGTTGGACACCGAGGAATGAGGAATGGCCTCGCAGGGTTTCATAATGATGGCGGCCTTGGCAGCTGAGGATAGGCGAGTGCCTTGCATAGGGGAGTTTTGAGATGATAACAAGATATGGAACTAGGCATAGTCTTCACATCTTCAATCTAGAATTGAGTGAGCACAGTCTAGTTCTTTGATACTCTTATGAATATTGAATTGCAGCAACCTGTCCGCAAGGCAAGAATAATCTCTTTCTTCTCTCGTGATCAAACCATGATGGGTTCACAACAGGATAACCACACCGGTGTACGGGGTAGATTGTGTTAAAAAGTACCAAACTCAGTATTTGTCACGATTTACGAAGCCTCGCGAACCCAGTTTTCCAGCCACGGATCGCCTCGCGTGGATCGGGCCTCTCCGGCAATGTGGAAACCCAGTTCCGGGGACTTGGTCCTCTTAACTACACTTGAAGAAGGATAGAATAGTAATAACAACGCAATTTAGTACAGTTAGCTAATTATGCATGAGACCATTTGAGGATTACCTAACGAAGCAATTTACCCTATTCTGAATTCACAAAGTTAATCCATTTGAAGCAGGTGAAGTTGGTCGTCGTAACGGTGGGTCTCGCCTTACCAAGTGCATATCACAGATCTCATCGTGCATACCGCATATTTCTGGGCCCTCCATTGTGCAGAATAGGGCAAAAAGAATAAGCATATAACCAGATGAAAACTTGAACAGATTGAACGCACAATGACATTGTTTCAGCCACTGTACTGTGATCGGGCTCCAGTGCGGATCTCCAGGGACGATCTCAGTCCCCCCGTTTCGGGCAATTTGTCCGTGCTTGCAGGCTTTAGAGGGGACTGGAATCCATAGTGCAGAGGAACCAGCGCACACCAAATACAATTAGATCAAGTTCCACCATTTCGGGTATCCCATAGGGTCGGGTTTGCAAGAATAAGCTCCCGTAATTGTGGTCAAAGTTAGTCGTCTTGTGCACTTGAGGGGTGTTATGAATGGCAGCCTCTCACTGGTCCATTCTTAAAAAAAAAAAAAAAATATCAAAAATGTAAACTTCAAAAGAGCAGGTATTTAAAAATGATATCAGACGAGATCTAGGCCCGCTCAACCTATGCATGCCATCACGACGAACCTTGGGGAGTGAAGAATAACGTTCCAGTGTGGTGGGATTTCCGAAAGGGTGGAAACTATGGGGCTGGGCCGTCGGGGAACATTTTAGCGCACCGCGTAGCTTTGCGCTTGTGGATATCTGGACATAGCGCCATGCAGCAGGGGCAATGAGGCGTGGCGCTAGACAGGGGTAAACCTTGGGGCTGTTCATAGGTATCCTGCAAGTATTGGATGGAGAGGGTCACATTTACCCAGGGCATTGGCCTGTGAGAACTCTCGGGCCTCTCTACCCTAGTTTGGATATCCAGGTAGCTGGGAATAGAGTCTGTAGTGCTTGGGTCCTGAAGGATATACATACGAGACTGTGTGATATTGAGGCATTGAGCTGAGCTGGAAACGAGTATATGTCGATCTGTTGATAGGTTGGTACTAACGGTATGCTGTAGAGTGGATGATATACTCCGTACTTTCTACATACATGGTCTTTAACATTCTTGTGTACCCCTTTCCCCCGACAGAAAACACATGGCTCTTCATGCGCATAATGTCCACGTTTATTGGCCACAAATAAGAACGAACCACATATCCGGAGAACTTCTCCAGGATTCTCTCACGCAAGGGCGCCTTTTTGCCTATTTTGTGTTCTTTCCCTTTTTTTTTTTCTCGCAGGCAACGCCATTATTGTTGTGGGCTTTACCGAAGCGAGCTGCTGGCTGGGCGATCACTCAAGATTTGGGAATAGTCTATGTACATAAGTACCGCAGTGCAACAACGCAAAAGGTAAAATGGCAGAATGACCAATTCCACCGTCAAGTCCATCAAATCAATTAATTCTTAGTCCTCATTAAAGGAGGCTTGCAAAAGTAACGACAAAAAAGGAAATAGTTGACCAATCTCGTACTTTGTTCTTGAAACATGGTCGCAATAATCTGAATCACAGAAGATTAAAGGATTTCCACAGTGCGATGACTTGATCTCTAGTCCGTATCCATAGGGCACGGGGTACTACAGATCTAGGGCTATTGGGTTAAACATTAACTGTGTAATCAATAAAAACCCATGTCAATTATTAACAGAACAACTGCGCAAGGACCAGCTGTCATCTCCACGCGGCTCAGCCCTGTGCACACCGTCGAGGATGTTTTCGTCTTCCCGCAGCATCCGCTAGAGCTAATCGCGAGATCGAACCTGGTATCGGTCGGCGATTAATAGCCCTATTTGGCATCATTGGTAGATCGAAAATGCAAAGCGCTTATAAGCCTCCAGGGGAAGTCGGAGCGTACCGTCCTGCAGAGCCCCCAAAGTGAAGGGCCAACGTTACTGTTAGTTGTAAATGTTGGATCTACAGTGAAGTCATGGTTGCCTCTATCTCTCTCTACCGACTGTCAATCGTAAACAAAACCTGCATCATGGAGCCTTGATATTTCCTAGCCAAGATATCTTGATGTTTTTGTCATTGTGGGTGTTTGTCGAGCGATCGGACTTTCATTTTACTTTGTGTCAACAAAGTACATTGTCGCAGTGTGGTACGTAAGTGAGAACAATAGTCCGCCGGGGCGGGGGGGGGGGCGGGGGGGGGGGGCGGGCGGGGGGCG